>JABUQX010016293.1:0-32500 GCA_015478945.1 Trachelipus rathkii | reverse complement strand
CTGACTGTTTTCAGTTCGTCACTATCATCTTTCTTATGGACACCTTACACATTATTCTGTATTAACCTCAACTTTCTGTATTTTACCACATGTATATTTTTAAGATCCATATATTTTTTTTAATCATGTGGTATATTCTCAGATAATTTTACTGACAACCCCAAACTTACAAAAACGTTATATAGTTTTTTTTTTTTTTTATTTATTTTTATATTATCATACTCGATCAGTACACTAGATGTGATTTATTTAAAATGTATCCCCCCCCACAGTATTTTCACATTGAAAATATAGTTTTTTCTTTTTCTTTTTTTTAACTACGGTACTCCTTACATTATTTTCAAATTTAACTTTACAGCAATCACCCTTTTAATATTTTTTTAATTTCTTTCTAACCATATCTAGTTGTTTAAGAAATAAAAGCTTACTGTGGTTTCTCAAAATCTCTATCTAAACCTAAAGTACCAAAGTGAAATTACATTAATACAAATAGCACCATAGCAACATATTTTCAATATAAATAATGAAGAAAAAAATTAAGTATTAGGTCAAACATGTTTAGCTGGTAAAATACAATAAGTTTTTCAGAGAGCAATAACGGTTCATTAACAATTACCCATCGTGTGTGTCTTGTTAATAAAAAGGGTATAAAAACTCTCAAAGATGGACAATTGTTAATAAAAGGGTATAAAAACTCTCAAAGATAGACAATCTTATAATTCTTGGGGGGAAGGGGGAATTTATTCTATCTTTTTATCAATATCACGCTAAAGATGAATTTAAAGATTCTTTTACTCATTTAAAATAATATAGTTAAGTTTTAAATAAAAACTTTTTTGGTTCAAGGAGCAAACTTTTACAAAATACGAGTATGAACACAATGAAATATTTTTAAAACTTTTATTAAAGAGATTACTCACTGTGTAAGATAAAAATATTTCCTAATATGCTGAGGGCACACTAATATTGCCTATCTCTGCCTAAATGGAAGGGTTATAAAATATACATGGAAAACATACCTAATAACCTGTCCATTGTAAATGGGTTGGGAGATGGCATTCTGCTATACAGCTGAATAGTATTGGCACTTTCAATCACTTCAGGGTTTGCAGCGGTATTAATCAAAGGTTCCCTCGCACTTGAATCTCTCTCATTGTTTGAGGAGCCTAAATTTAAATTGTCTGATCTGGGGATTTCTTGAGAAGTATTTGACAGTGATAAAACAGTAGAACAGGAATTGTCCGAAGTAGGTGGTGAATCATCAGAAGCTTCACATGACGATGATGATACAATAGGATTTAGATATGAATCAACATTAGCATATTGAGGGGATGATTTACTTGGTAAAACAGCTGTGAATCTACATTTGATAGGTTTTTGAGAAGGGCTTGGCAAATTCTGATTGTAAAAGAAGGCATTTCGCCTGTCTAAAAATTATATAAACAATAATTAGTAAAAAATAAATAAAATTTAAATACATGGACTATATATTAGTAATAATTAGAATATAAAATATAATTTTGCCAAAAGTTTACATGAAGCTTCTTAATAGAAAATATATTAACACTTTCTTACTTTCTTGAATTATAATACAATTAATTTTAGAACCTTTACTTATTACAAACATACAAAAAGAACAATATTAAGACCTTTAAAATTTCATATTAAACCTACCTTTCGATCTCTTCTTGCAACAGATGCAAGATATTAAATTTACAATGGCTACTAATAACAAGAGAATATTAGCTGTACCAACTGCTGATAGTACAACATATTTTCCAACATTCATAACTGAAAAGCCCTTCTTTTTATCTTCAGTAATTGTAGATTCATTCATTTCGACGTGTTCAGTAAAAACAGGACTTTGAGTCAATTCAGTTGTAATTGGCAATTCAAAATACTCAGTTGTATAAGGTAATTCAACATATTCAGTAGTAACAGGTAATTTTACATCCTCAGATATAACGGGCATCAGATTTGGTTCTTCAATTTTAATATTTTCATTTTTACTAAATTCAAAGTTTTCACCATGATTTTCATTACTGTTTAAAGTCAATAAAGTTGTGCTCTCGTATTTGTCTAAAAGTGAGGTATTTACGTCAGATACATTTGACTTTTTATTCTTATTCAATTTTCTTTTTACTTTTTTAAAGTTTTTATATCTTTTCCCCTTTTTAGAGTATTTCTTTTTTCTTGATTTTTTAAATCTATTTTTTGATTTATTTTCTTCCCAGTTATGAGAAATTTCTTTCCTATTCGGGATTTTTTCCTGTGAAAATCCAACTAAATCGAGGTTCTTACTGAATTTTGGAAGACCACAGAGTGTATTACTGAAATCACTACATGGGGTAATAACTATTTTTGGAGAAGTACATTTAGTGCATGGAAGACATATCTTCTCAACATCACTATAATACTGACTACCCTCAATGCATAATGATGTAGCTCTCTTTACATTCAGTAAAGTGCTAAAGATGACAATGACATGTGTGATGAATTTCAGTGACCATCTTTCAGTGTTGAACATCTGCCAAAAAAAAAAAAAAGTATATATATTATATAATACTAGTATATATAATATATATATATATATATCATATAGTATAGTAAATAATATATATATTATATATATATATATATATATATATATTATATAAAAAAAAAAATATATATATTATATATATATATATATATATTATGTGATGACACGATTATAAATTTTGGCCGATGCGATGATGATGATGATTAGGCAATTTTGCCGTGATGACGTGACGATTAATTGAAAAAAACTATTTAAAAATTCTCTTCTCTCTCTCTCTGTCTCTTCTATATATATATATCTACTATCTAATCTATTGGATCAATTCTAAACATCAACCTATATTGAATTTACCAGATATTGAGGAAAAGCCAATTCTAATAATTGATTTATATTTTTATTATAAATTTTATGTTATTATTTAACTACCTTAATAGAGTATAATAGTATAACTCAGTTAAATCAAATACTAACCCTCACAGCTAACCTCTCCCTACCGATTTATTCAGTGATCTATTTAGTAATATATGATTCAGTCACATATTTTTGTAATAACATGTAACTTAACAGTTAGAACTTTTATATTTATATTTTTGTTATTGTTTTTCTTTAATTAATAACTCATTTTATATTTTATACTAAAATTATTATTCTATTATTATTGCTGTTATTATTACTACTTAAAATATCTTTCTATATAACATTCCCTAATATATATAAGAGCTTGTTAGACAGAAGGGTCAAGGGGGTTAAACCATTCCGCGAAATTATTTTTTGTGCGATCAATAATTTTTTGATTTTTTTTAAAAACTCAAAATAATTAATAATTAATCAATGAAATGAAAAGTATTTTTATTAAATGGAAAAGAGGAGAGCATGTTTGTGGTCCGAAACAATTTCTTAGGTCAAGTGCCTGTTCCTCTAACATGTTAAAATATTTAGAATCAGGGACTTAAATGTAAGTTTTCCAAGTTTGCAAATGATAAGAAATTTGGCTAACTCAATAAGGAATAATGATTGGATGTATAAAGATTTAAAAGATAAGGAGGCAGCTGTAATCCGTTGATGGGATGTGGAGGTTCATTCCTTCTTCATCCGCTAAATTTGTTCTTCCATCATTCCATTACTTTCCTAAAACTCAACACTCTTTCTATCTCTCAATGAGTCATATTGTGTGTAGTGACTATTCTGAGTCGTACTTTTCGTCTGGTCCTCATTGTCACGAATGCTAGTGTGTCTCGATAGATTCTGTCGATGAGTAGTCGAGAAAAATAATTGTCGTTCCTTCTATATTAGCGCTCTCTCACGTGCTAATGTTTTGCGATATTGAGCTAGATCAGAACGTTGTTGTTCGTTAGCGCGAGATTATCTGCTCTGAAACTAGAGCTGGCTTTCGCTCATATGAGTATAATGTGAGAGCTAGCACTAACCTCCTTGGTTCTTACATGACTGATCATAATACATTGCTATATTCACAAATTTAGTATTGTATAGCCTTTGGTATTTTCTTGCAGGCATTGCATATAAAATTGTTGTCTGCCAAATCTACATGCCTAACGCAGCTATATATCTTCGGCTCCACCTCTACGCTCAACTAGATTCTCTATGTCTGTCAATATTGAACTAGCCACACTCACCACCACACAGTTGTTGTGAGCCTTCTCATGTCCTAAGCCTACACTTAGTACGTACAAGAACAATAGGACGCGCTGTCTGATACACCTGTCGCTACACTTCAGACCATATTGTAGCGTCATAGCTGTCATTACTATTACCAGCAGATTCTCTCGCGCAAATCAGGATTAACAAATAACACTATCTTCTGCCCGCCTGGAAAATCACGCGATCGCCAGTACGTTTATTTGGAATTGTGAATGATCTTATACATTATTTCATATATTCCTATCTATATCGTATATAATGGTATTTATCGCATCTTGAGTTAATAGTAACTAACAGGAGAGTCTATTGAGGTTGTGTGAGCGTCTGACAATATTACATGCATTTGACGCGATGATATTTGGCTACGTCGTCACGCTCTTACTATCTCTACTTATTATGTATCTATACTATTATTATTATTTATATTCACAACTATTAATATGTTATGATATAACAAATAGCTTCCCTCCTTTGGGTTTCCTACTATATCTCTTGATTAGACTATTAAATCATAGAGCTCTCTACTTATCAAACTCACTACATCATCACGACTGTCTCGTTGACTAGAGTGCACTTGAACTATCTTCTTTACTGTAATAGTGAGCTGTTTCTCTCATCTAGTTAACTTTCATTATCTTCCGTACCTTTCTCGCACTAATCTTTAATGTTTCATCTCACTCACACTTGATCTACTCACACATCTGTTATTCCGCTGTATATCTCGATCCTACTTGTCAATTCGCTCAACTCGATTATCTAAGTTACACTATTTCTAAACGTCGTTGGAAGACATTTACATTTTCCCTATCCTATATATACCGGATTTTGGTCATCTCTCGTCTAATCTTATAATTTTCGTTCGTTTATTGCATGGTTGTGTTGGATTAGATATTTCTCTTAATAATCTCTCTCTATTACCTCCTCTCTTCAGCAAATACTTCTCTTATAATCTAGCAACTAATTGGACCATAATCTCGGTTTCTCATCTGTGTTTACTCTCTTACTGTATATTCATATATATTATCATATGACTGATGTTTAATAATCATAACTAAATATAGTTATGGTAAACTCTCTCACTTCTACTCATATGTGACATAGCTGCCGTCACTATGAACTTGAAGTTTCTGTTATCTCTGTGGATGACTGTCTCTTTCTCTATATATCATCCAGTTGCTTCGCTCTATAACCTCAAAAAGGTCTCTATATACGCTTCAGTTGGTGTCTATGTGTCTTCATATTAGTATAGGGGAAAGTGTGTGCTCTGTTGTTGACACATATTGTCTTTTTACTCGAGTATAGGGTCCGCAGTCTCACAGACAGCGAAAGATAGGCTATATCAAGTAACTAGTTCTCATATTATTTCCAGTTCACTTGATCTTCTATCTTTGAGGGCGGTTGGTACTTTATCTCTATCCTATAGGTACCTCAGCGGCACTGCTCGAGGGAACTTAATCAACTCGCGGTACCCCACCTTTTACGACGCACCTCTAGCTACAACATAGCGCTACATCCCTGCCTGCTACTTGCAGCGAATGATATTCTATCTGATGATCATTGCGTAAATAGATTCCATAGCTAGTTTGCTGTGTGTGCTATCTCCTCTTAATCCTTGATCATCCTCTACTAGTTCTATGTAGGATATATTGTCTTCCATCTCTGATTATTTCACTTAATACTAGAGAACTATTAATTCTCCTACACTTTAAAGATTTGTCGTCTGTGTCTCTTATGCTGATTAATTATTTTGTTGAGCATTGTAATCTCTTCTGTTTAGAGAGTTTTATGCTCTTACCTAAAAATCTCCTATTGAATATGGGGTCTTTGACCACTGGGTTATGTTGTAGTGAACAATATGTAAAATTAATCTTGTCATGGGGTTCTAGATATGTGCGCTATATATTGAGCTGACTATCACTACTCTCTCACAGACAATGCTCCAAAAACATCTTTCTACGAATTATCCCAAAAATCCGTTAACTCACACGCTAATTTTCAACATTACTCAGATGGATCATATTGTCGGCACAACAATTTGCTTTTCAAACTAAATTTAACCTTTAGACTTCTGTACTCACACACAACAAATCTACCATAGCTCTCTACCACAAGTCACTCATCAAATTGCAAATCCCTTCTATCCCCCTTCATTCCTTTCCACAGCAACAAACACATTTCACACCACACACACAACCTCATTTTCACCGTTTCCTTTTCATCTTTGTTTCAGTCACGCGAGCAAATCAAATTTGCCCCTTTCTAAATACATCCTTTCTCCCCTCCTCTCATCCTCATCTCCTCACATTCTATTGCAACATGAATTTCATGTTCCAATACGATTCATACATTTTCGCTGAAGGGTAGAAGGGCTTACTGCGATCACGACCTTCTCCGAGGGCATGAATTAGCATTCCTGGCAAAAAATAAGTGGTAGTAGGCAGCCGACCTAACTACCACCGTCCCTTAGTCACCTTCTACGACACGCAGGACATACGATGTGGGTTAATTTTTTCTCCCCACACATAGGAATATAAGTGATAGGGATGTCTGTAAGAATGTTGCCTAGAAGAGGGGTGTTGGATATAAGTATGTGGAATATGATATGTTGTCTGGAGGATATGTGGATATGAACGCATAACAGAAAAGGCCGAACCATTAGGCACTGGAATGTCATACATACCATAAGCAACCATGGTATATATAACGTAATTCAATCAAACTACCTACTACCCTACTATCACCTACCTACCCTTATATATACATGATAATATATTGAATCTATATGATCTAATTGATTACTATTTAGTATTCAATGCTATTTCGCAAATTACATATTTGATTTACATAATCATAAAATATATATTATTAAAGTTCTTAATACACTTATACTTGATTCAATTCACAGAAATATATTATTGACTAAACGTAGCAAAGTTTATTCACATATAATATGATAAGCTATTACATTAACATCAGCTACCTAGAACTAATGAAATATATACATTAGTACATAACATATAAAACCGTATGACATTACGCTTAAGGCACGAATAATAAAACAGCTAAACATTACAACAAAGTTTCAACACTAAAACATATAGTTATAAAGTTTATATCTATAAGATTGTTATAATATTAATATAGTGGTTTCAGCGTTAACATAACAACAATCGGCGAAATTTGTTCGCATTTGACGAGTGAACAAGATTTAAAAAAAATATGCCGATTTTTGGCGATGACAGACGATGACGATTAATCGTCCATCACTACATATATATATATAAATATTATATATAATATATATAGTCTATATATATATAATATATATATATATTATATAATTATATATATATAATATATATATATATATATATATATATAATATATATATATATAGGTATACTATACATATACACAACAAACGTATCATTGTGAAGGTGTTAATAGGAGAAACAATGAAAAACTAAAGGAACCCTGAAATAAAGGAAGACGATAAGAAAATCTAACGTACAGCTTTAAAACCAATATTTTCACGAAGAATACCTGAGATCGAGAAAATTTGTGGTCATTTTTCAAAAAGGTTTGTCCACCTTGGTCATTGAGGGTATTTCAAGATATATAAATAATTCAATTAATATAAACATTCTTTCTACATTCATTTTTAATTTTTTTAAAAAAATTAAAAAGATTAATAATAATTTATGCACATACGTTACATATGAGTTCAAGTATATAACATTTATTATTTAATCTATATAATAAAGCTATAACGTATTAAATAACATTAAACTAATTAACTTTAGCATGTATTTAATAAGTACACGTAAAAATATATAAACAATCACACTATCATACTATATGAATAATCTGCTATATAATTCTAACTAATGTTTCACTCACTCACTCACGTATATAATAATCATTAATTCACTAATAGGTAGAATAGTTAAAGCTAAACTAACCCATAAAAATAATACTCATGTTCTATTTTGCAGGTTTTTTCTACTCTTGGTAACAATAGTCCTAAAAGCTAGTATATTATCTATAACAGATCAATACCTTTTATAAAATATAAAAATGTAACAAATCAACTTATTATCAATAAGAATATAATAGCCAATCAATTACTTATGAATCTATTTGAATTTAGTACATACTTATATATAACTAAGTTTACATATTACATAAATAATTGACATACATATCTTATATTAATCTAATAATGATTTAAATATATACTATATTATTTAATACTATATATTTGAACTATGAATAATAATACGTAGACATTGTAGTCAAATAATTACTATCGGATATAAAGATCCTTATTAACCGCGGGTATTAAATCTACTATAGCAAATAAACTTAAACCTTACCCTACAGATTTCTATACATCAAATCATAATGCAGGATATATAAACACATTAGGTAATATGCTTACGAAACTTATATCAATTATTCTTTGCATAGTCATAATCAGTTAATTTTTTTAACATTTGTAGTATATAATATACGTAATATAATTTAACAAATAACTAGTACAGAATTAATATAAATGAGTCACTAATTATTATATATATATATATATTATAATATACTATATATTAGGTAAGAATTATGTGAGTAGGAGATTCAGATTGATTGCGTTGGGTGACCTAAATGGTTGGATGGTGATAACAAAGGGATGGTATATAACACATGAAGGCTTGGGTGTGCTGGAGAAAATGAAAATGGTAGGGAGGTGATTGATTTCTGCTCAAAGGAGAGAGAGAGATATTTTATTATGTTATGTTTTTTTTGATTTTTATTATATTATTTATGGTAAAAACCTCACAATTTTTTAACACAAATGTATGACCAAAATAAAAATACTAGAGTTGATGTAGGAAGAGATGGTATCAAAGTGAAAAGTATAAGATCGATATTGTGCTGGTTGAAGAAAATTTGAAGTGTGTTGTTTGTAATGTTAAATCAGTGAGGGGTTAGGAATGAGATTATAAAATAATAATATATATTTAGTTAATGTAAAATTAAGTTAGTGGGTGCTAGGATGGAGAGGAAGGTAAGGAGGATGATGGTGTAAAATATTAAAGAGTGAGAAGTTAAGTGAAGGAGATAATAAGGATAAGATATTTAAGAAGCGAGATTGCAAATAAATCGTTAATGTGAACAAGTTGAAACTGACCAAATCTGGAAGCAAATGAAAATAAACGAAGCGGTTGTTAGTAGTGCAAAAATAAGTATGTGAATGTGCCTAAAGTATGAGAAGTTAATAGAATGTATTAAATGTTATTTACTGTGAAGTGTATGAAAGTAGATGATGCACAAGCAGTTTAAAAGTTAAAAAAACAAGCCGTGGTGCATACTAAACGCCAATCGAAATGAGGTATTTCAAAGGATAACCATAGGATAATTATATATATTGGTAGTATAAAGTGAATATTAATTATATTAGAATGCATTTACATAGAGATAAATAAATATAAAGGTATAATTGAACATTTATGGAAGGAGGGAATTGGCAATTACAAGGTGTATTAGAAGCTCTTCTAGAGTAAAATGTATATGCATGAAACGTTCGACAGCATAATGAGAATATCATCAAGGAGATCATAGTGCTATATGAAATACGCATGTCGCAACAGGGATACGTGCTTTCGATAACCTCTTCGATGAACAGTGTGTTGGGGGAGAGTACTGTCACACGCGAACTCTAGAAAATACATGCGGATTATCGTTGTGACCAAACTATACATTGGTAATGATGCGCTGTACTTCGAAGAGGGTGATGATGATGAGAAACTTGGAAGTGAGATCAGGCAACCATATACAGAAGCGAACTGTGAATAGGTATTTATAAGAGTGATTATGGAATGGTTCTATGATTGGTGAGAAGGGAGAAAGTGTAATGGGGTAGAAGATGGAGAAGTCTTGGAAGTATTTGCTCAAATTCTGCAGGTAGAAACATCTTTGTTTGCTTTGTTGACTAAATCTTTACTGGTGAAATGATCAGGTATGGGTGCGAAATGGTAATTGAATGATGACTAATCTTTGAAGTTAGTCTAGTAACAAAGCATTTATGGAGGGTATAGTTCCGAGGGATTGAATTTGCTTTTCGAAGTGGTAGAGGATGTGTGGATCAAATCTTTACATTGAAACAAATGATTGAGAAAATGAGAGCAAAGAAGAATAAATAGTATTTAGGTTTTATGGATTTGCATCAAGCATATGATAGGATTAATAGGGAATTAATAGGGTTAATAGAAGTTGTTAGTGATATATGGTGGTGGTGGTGGTAAGCTTCTGAATGGAATTAAAAGTATGTGTGATGAAGTATGATGTGTATGATAGTGCAAAGTAACACTAGTTAAGCATAAGTAAGAATTAATGGAGTTGAAAGTGATTGGTTTAATAATATTTCATTAAACATGAAACATATAATTTTTTTTTCCTAATACATAACCAAACCCAATGTAACCCAATAGTTATGACCCTGGATAAGAAGTAAGGATCACTTTGAACTTTCTTGCAGGTCACTGCACATTTGAATGCAACGGCCTTACTGGTCATCGATCAAGAAACGAGGAACAAGCTTTCCTGTAATACATTTCATGTTCGACCAAAATCCCTATTAAATATAAAGCATATGTGATACTATTACTACCTTCCTATAAGATTCTGATTATTTCAGCAGGAACTGCAGACTTAATGTAATCAATATGTTCAAGTAAATCTTTTATCTCATCCTCAATATTAAATACAAAACTATCTCTATGGTACTTGTCCTCTTAACATAGCTGCTATCAAACTTTTCATCTGTAAACACTGATGCAAAAGTGCTAAAAATATGTACTCATTCTTCATCAAAAGTAACACACTTTATTTTTCTGACATTATTAAATTTATAAACACTAAAGAATTTATTCAAATTTTAATTATTATTATTTTTTGCAAAGTTAATTTTAGATTGTTTTCAAATCTAATTACTTGACATAACTTATTTTTTAATCTCCCTACAAGTTTCCAAATGTATTATACTGCTATTTTCTTTGAACCTCTTAAACGACTTATGCTTATCTCTTAATTTTATATAATTTCTCTACTCCACCAATTGTATTCTTGCCCTGATTGCTCTGCCTGAAAACATTCTCATTGAATGTTACCAAAATTTAACTAGAATGTTTTCTACATTTGAAATTAGTTTTACGTCTTAAATTAAGTCAATAGTTCCAAGCAGGTTTCTGAGTTTATCAGTTTTAAAGTCTAAAGCTTTAACAAGCCTTGCTTTCTATGATTTATTCAGTGCTGGCAACAAATAGAGCCTACCCAATATTAAAATGAAAAAAGTAGACCTAAAAGAAGAAAAAAAAACGGTTATATTATATCTTTGTAGTTTTAAGAAAAAAAACAATATTTAAAATACTAACTCTTATATAACATTTGAAGTTCATCTAGATTTTAAAATGTATACATTTTATTATAAGGTATCTATGTAGGTAACCATTCACCATTGTCATAGTGACTTAATAAACATATGAAACTACATAATGCAAATGAAGCCAAAAATGTGAAAAAATGTATTCCTTTAAAAATAGTATAAAAATAAACCTTCATTTTATTTGTATAGAACCTATCAACTAATAACCAAATTAAAATTTATTTAAACTTCACTTTGTAACTTTGTATATTTTAATGAACTTCAGGTCTTTTTAGCTCTCAGTTTATACATGTATATTTTAAAAAACTTCAGATCTTTTCAAGCTCCCAGTTTGTTTGCCAATTTATCCTATACAAGACCAAATGTTGAGAAGATTTTTTCAGCCAATTAACTCACAAAACCACTCTGGAAGTTAATTGTTTAGCATTTTCCATAAGATTTCACCAACTGGAAAACTTTAAATTTTTAGTAATATTTTAGTTCCATACTTGTTCAAATTTAAAATGCATAGAACCAACAAGGAGAATAGCATGTGAAATTAGCTTCAATGTGCAGCAATCCAATTCTACTACACATAAAAAGGTGTTCAATATGAAAAGACATTAAATAAAATATTTTGAAAATCAAAAATATAGACTCAGAAAAGGTTCAAGCCAGAATATATTATAAAACAAATTAGTCTAAGAATCGTTTGTATGTAAAACACTATATTTTCTTGTATATATTCCTGCATCAGACGTAGAAAAAATATGGCAAACTCGCATAAAACTCATTCGCTGATAGTAGTAAGCCGTCGTATAAACATATCTCTAACCAACATTTGATTGGATTTCTCAAAAGGTAAATCACTGGCAAAATTATGGACCAATTGAAAGGCATAACATTTGTTTGAGTGCACAGATATCGAATATTGTATCAATCTTCACAACACTTCTTATATAGTACCAGTGGAAGTATACACAAGATCAATGTAAAAGAATATAAAAGTAAAATACCACTATACTACAGAGTGTACTTGATGTTTAAGAATCTATTCTCTAAATGCTGCATTACTAAGCATTTGATTATCCTAATATTGTGATGGTGCAATTTCTCTCTATATGTTATGAGTTACAATTTTTTTGTGTATATGCTATATACGAGATAAGGTGAGCGGAGGTGAATTTGGCTTGCACTATAGATAACTCCTCTGCAGTAGAATTCGCTGACAATGCGATGCACTCACAACGGTAATTCATACCAAACTCGCTTTCTCTGTGTCTTATTAAGTTTTAAATTATCACTCTTGTGGGTTGCGAGAGTCTGCTACTACATTTAACTAAATTATTCACCATATCATTGCTTTGAACGAGATAACGAGTTGATCTGAGGACCTTTCTCTTTATTGTCACCTTGTGATTAAGGTTGATTTGAGTAAGACCTTAAAATTACCAATTGTATTACGAGCCTTTGTCATAGTATGTTTTTGGTTAAAGTATAAGAGCAATTTATAATGAGCATAGTTATAACTATTTAGTGAGTGTAGACATAATTATTCATTCAGAGGAAATTCTTTTCATTAATGTTCTGAATAATATTCATTATGGACGAGTCATATGTTTGGGATGTTCAATCAATAACACTGGCATATAAAAGCTTATTATTGGAAAAGGATGATAATTTTCTATAGAAAACTGCTCTCTAACGCTCATTTATATTAAGATGCTACTCGATTTTATGGGAGTGTCGCTCCTATTATATAGACCACATGATTAAAACCGTTTGAAAGTATATGAAAGATGTACTGTTGTCGTCATTATAAGTGGTAATAGTAATATTGATTTTGTAGAGAGGTAGAGTCTTCTATTACGATTTCATGCTATAATCTTACGTTCTTTTGCTAGAAAAATTACTTCAGTGAATAGCCACAAAAATTGAATCAAGTATTTAATAAAAATATATAATCCATTTCTATAGAAAGAGTATATCATTGTTTTTCACACTTATGGCACACACATTTGCAAAGGGCACTCTATCACTTTGGTCTATAGTAGCGCCACATTACATTTTTTTTATATTATCTAATTGTATCTTATTAAACTTACAGCTTCTATGTAGAGAAGTCACTATTATTAGGAATTATAGCCTCCAGAATATATTTATAGTT
Organism: Trachelipus rathkii; assembly: GCA_015478945.1. Lineage (NCBI taxonomy): Eukaryota > Metazoa > Arthropoda > Malacostraca > Isopoda > Trachelipodidae > Trachelipus > Trachelipus rathkii. The sequence continues at coordinate 18,715 of JABUQX010016293.1, read as the reverse complement.
CTAACGTATGTCTCTTCACTGTTTTATGCACCTACTCCACATCGCATAGGATTGTGACCAGACTGAGTTTTGAAGAGGAAGTCAAAATCTTGTTTTATCTATTTTCTATATGACAGCGATAGTGGTGCATCCGCACTAAGTTTTGATTTCTTCAAACTCATCAGTGTTTTTAAGAGCAATATGGTCATCCATACTCGGCTTTACTTTAATAATGAAAGAACGATATATATCAAGTGTTTACATTAAAGATGCTTTAACAGTATCACATAAATATATAGAATTATAATGTAAGTGTGGTCCTTGCAATTTCTTCCCTGCATTACTAGACCTACATGACCTTCCTCTTCCGCCGGGTTATAAGGCGCCATCTAGTGACCCGCGCCTTCAATGATGTCCCCATTAGGGTTGAGAAAGGAAAAAACAAGCTCATTTTTTTCTTTCTCTCCTGCGGAAAAAAAATGGTTGTTTTCATGACAAATATCACAGTGACTAGGAAAATAAAGCAAGTATAAATATTTGAGACTATTCTTATCGTTATTTTGTCAATTGACGGATTTTGGAAATTTCTTGATCGTTTGAGACAAGATTCGATGTATGATATATACTATAGTTTATAGCTCTTCAAGATAGTTCTTCTTCTAACATCTTGTGCACTCACAGTATTCTTGTTGTCATTTCCTAAAGGAATTGGATAGATCCCACTGAGTTCTATTTCAAAATTTTTTATAAGTTTTCATGTTCGCGACTGATATATTTCAATTTGTCTTAAATGTCTCGAAATATATGTACTATGTTCGAGTTATTATAATAGTCATTATTTGTATTGTGCATTGCAACTATGAACTCGAAAAGATTTCTATTTCGTAATATTATTGATAATATTTATTAGAAATGCTAGATATATTAGAAATGCCATGTGATCACAAGTATGAATGGATATTAGTACGCCGTTTTATAGAGAAAATATTATAGTCTCGCCATAGAGGACTTCACCCGCTTAAATAGATAAATATCATTAAAACTTCTAACTATATCTTTGTTGGTAGTTAGCAGACAGAATTGCTATTATTCACATGATATAAGAACTTAGTAAATACTGGGTGTCATTACATAAATCTAGAACTAGGATATTTTGTCCCGAAATGTTGCACTGGAGAGATTGATTTACTGCAGATAAGGCTATTACGCTAGAGCTCAAAGTACGTCTCGGTATATAGGTACTAGCCGCCTCCTTATTCACTTCACGAATACTGCTCTGAGTATGCTATACGCATTAGACACTTTTCACATACGTGATAACTGCATAAGATATCAGACTATTGAGTTTATATTGGACAAGAAGGTACAATGTATAACCTTTCGAAGTAAACAACACAAAATGACTTAGTGTATGATCGTGTAAAGACTCTCCATTGATAATGAGTGTCTCTCTATGTTATAATATCCCACTAAAGTACAACGTAGCTTCATCGCAATGGTACTGCAGATATAGTGACTGGGTGGTCGTGGGTGAGGAGGAAACTAGTGATTTGTGAATCAAAAGTTGATACTTATCCAAAGCCAATTTTAATTTATATATATATATATAGATTATATATGTATATACGCATTTATTCACACTCTCATCCTCCTTCATTTACAAATCTTTTTAATTTTAATTTCATAATATATTTTAATTTTACAATTTGCATCAATAATGTAAACGTTTGTGAGTTTTTGTCATTTACAAGACCTCTTCTATATATATAAATATAAATATACATTAATTTTAAAAAGTAAATTATAAATATATGATATAATGATACAAACCTAAAATCATAGTTAAATATTAGTTAAGTTATAGTTATATAAACTTGTATAATAGCCCCTACAAACATGCAGTCTGCATGGCTCCTATCAATCTATGTAAATTTGTGTAACGATAATGACAATTCTGATATAAATGATTTTAAAAAAGAAGATAGTGAGTTGAGTTCTTGCGCTCTATGATTTAATAATCAACATTAGGAGAGGGGTTTTTAAATTTATGGTTTTAGATTATCAATAGTATCCTTATATTATTGAAAATATATAGAAAATAAGGAACAATGATTGTATTTTTAATTAAGATTCAATTATTATTAATTCTCTTTATAATTAAATAATGATAAATAAATGATAAAAAATACTGAAAAAAGGGTTAACATGAATAAAACATGTTTTTTCATGAAATAAACATATTTTTTTCCCCAACCCTAGTCACAACTTGTTTGTTAATCATGAAATAAAATTTAATCTACAGGTATCAGATCATTTCAATAGTGAATATATATACTTCTTGAACTATTTAAACAAAACCTGAAAGATCATGAATGTATTGATTTAGAGATAATCAAAAGTACACAATCATATTCTAACCATGGAAAATTAATTGTTCCTCGAGGGATGACCCAATTCCATAAATAATATATCTGTATACATTTTATGTGTATAGATAAAGACTGAGAATACTACCTTTTTGGACTCAACATTCCCTTTCAAAGTATATAATGTATTTTCACCATGCTTATTTTCACACTTCAAAAACTTTTCATGTAGAAAGTGAAAAATGAAAAATGGAAAAGGCAAAAAAAAAAAAAAATAAATGAAAGAAATTTATTTTATACCTTGAGGCTATAAATATATTTCTAGATAGAGTTTGTGCACTTTCTACATTAATTTATTAAATAAAAGTATTCTTTCTGGCGTAAGATTTTTTTAGATCTGTTTGGATATCATTTTAGACAGTTTTTAGTTCTTAGATTGATTCATTATTTTATTATTTTTATTAGTGATGCTAATTGATAACTATTTTTCATTTTTTTATATTTATTTATTTATATAAATTCATTTGCTATAGTAGTTAGCTAGGCTACGGATAGGTGTCTTATGAGGTATCATATTAGTTTAGGTAGTATCACAAAATAAAATAAAGAAATAGATAAATAACAAAACTATTGAAATATATAAATTCATTTGCTATAGTAGAAGAATCGGAACTGTTTAAAAATACTTTAATATTTTTTAAATATATATACTCATTTTAAGTATAAAATAAGAATATATTTTTCTTTATTAATTTCAATAAAAAAAAGCACAGATAAGGTTAGTGATGCTAATTGATAACATATTTATAATAATAATTATTAAAAAAGCGAACATATTGTGAAGATTATCGGAACTGTTTAAATATATACTTTAATTATTTTTATAAAAATATTACTTATTTTAAATTGTATTTTAAGATAATATAACTTTGTGACATATGGATTTTTAATACCATGAAAATACTTCTAAGTACTCTTTGAATCAAACTCTAAAATTACTTCTCCGAAGACCATACTTGCGTATAATAGTACTAAACAATAACCTATAGTAATATTAGGAAAGTTGATTGCAATTCAATTTGAATACCAGTTTTTCACCTAAATTAAAATAATTATACAAATATTAAAAAGAAATTTTCAATGATGCTAATTTCTGAAGATATAATAAAGTTGTTGTAATTATGCTTCAAACTTAGCTAAAAAACAGAATGATCGCCTCAACCAAAACTCAAGTCATCATTATCATTTAATCACTACCTACGCCTAACTTTGGCAGCCACACCCTCAGTCTTACTTAATACAACATTGCATATGTACCCTTACACACAAATAACTCCAAAATCCTCAAGTAACACTTAACACTTCACCTCTCACTTTCAACAAAACACACAGACAAAATTTATCAACTGCAAAAGAATATCTGACATACTTAATAGAGACTATCCTGCCTGGCTACAGAACTTTACAAAAAATATAAAACAGAACATTACTAACATATACCAACATTAATATGTTACCACTCTAAAACTACTCGACCTTCCACTTGGCACCATTACTGCCTAAAACAATAATAAAACTCCAAATGACACAAAACAAAGCCTAAGAATCATAACAAGATGCACTCACATCAACATCATAACAAAGCACTAACTTGAAGAACCAAATACTATCCATTGACAATAGAACACTACATCCTAGTATTATGATAAAGCACTACAATTCTTCACCAAAATCTAAACACCCCAACATCCATGCCACATTGACCCTTCTCTAAACCGCATCCACTACAGACTCAACCTCCTACTTCACCAGCTTTATAATTTAAAAACAAATATTCTTTGTACAAATACTCCCAACCTCCACTCAAAATATAGCACATCATATACTACAAAATCCGACACAATTACTAACAGTAAAACGTATCATGTGTTATGAATGTGGTGCGTGACGTCTTTTATTGCAATAATTTAACACCCACCAGCCAATAGCCTATAATATGTTCTAAATTCACTTGTCTAAGAATAACAGTTCAGCACTCTCTACTCTTTGGGTCTAAAGTGTAAGATTTTACACAGCACCACAACCCTAACTCGTTATTCACACTATTACAATATAAGAATCTAATTCGCCCTCACCACACCGATACTGTGATAACTATATATCTGTCTCAAAACTTAAAACACTAAGGTCTCCTGGTTATGTGACATCTAGCCGTCCTTTTTTTTGACATCTGCGTGTATTTCGTATTTTTCAATCCCTCTCACGAAGAATAACTACTTCTCGATTCCCTGTAACAGGATCTCGTGGCTGGTAGGCATGAGTGAATATCGGTCAAGGGTTCTCTGTACGTGATGCAGAACACCTTCACTAGTGATTTCGGGTATGTGTTCGCAGGGGTCGCTCACTAATAATGACTTGATTCTATCGAAGGTGGAATATCGAGTCATGTACTGATGTATTAGGATCGTTGTGAAGAATCTATATGTGTGGTTATATAATAAGTATCAATATATAATATATAATAATAATTAAATTAATAATTAATATAATTTAATATAAATAATTAATAATAATATAATATATATAATATATTATTATATAAATAATTTAATAGGTTGAGAGTCTAGTTATCCAGTAATTATGAAGAATGAATCACATATCACTAGGATTCGCCTAGGTACTTTTGCGAGTATACACTAGAAAGGTTATAATTAATAATTATTGAGAAATGAACCAGATTATGATTAAAGATTAAAGATAATATATTTGATTTATCTTAAGAAAACTTATTAGAGTAATTGGGTAGAGTTTTTGTATTTATTCCATTAATATGAATAACTTGATTTAATTACTATACATCAATTTAACAAAATATCTAATTTTATTTAAATTTTCTATCATTTCTTCATATATTTTAAGTATATAAGTTTCAATTTAAATAAAAAATACGGCCTACTAAAAAATCATAAATTAAGCTACATGTGGTTGCACTTTTGGTTGAAAATGCAAAAACTGCCAAATATATTATGGTAGTATTATTAATAAATTGACTTGACGGTTATGAATGATGCGACATTGAACATAACAATTATCATGATTCTATTTTATAAACAAAAATATACTTAAATAATTGTTAGTAAAAAAAAAAAAAGTCATGTTATGTATTTCAGAATAGTTTTGTTTACAATATTTCAAAAAATTGAAGTATACTCCAAAAAAAAATAATTTTCTACAGATCTCCTGTTGGAATATGACACACATTACTTTTTCTAAAAACAGTTATAATGCCTCTCAAAGTTGAAATTATTATTCAAGGTAGGATTTCTCTTCTTATATAAAAAAAAAAAAAAATTTAAATTTAGCAAGAATATACCTCTTACAACAAAAAAATGACTGATAGAAAGAGTAAAAGAGAAAGAGAGGCCAAAGGCCTACCAAAAGTATTCAGACTTTCTAGATAGAGCTTAAGTCTTATAAAGAAAATAAAAATAAATGGAGGCATCGTGCTCATTTTAGGGCGCATCCTAGTTCCAGGTTATAAGATTTGTTAAGTAATAATTGTAAAAGCGAAAAAAAATTTTTCTACTGTTGTTACTTTAACAAAATATATCATAACCTGAATTAGAGGTGGCACTATAAAATGATGACCCTAAACTGGGTATAGATCATTGACACCTTACTACAGAGTTTTAACAACAGTTTGAGAGGCTGTAACTTTTTTTTCCAAAGATGTCAAGTCATTTTTATTTTTTTTAAAAAAAAGATAATCTCAACGATTATTTGTTTTTTTTAGAGTATATCTTATGATTTTTTATAAAATAATTGGTCAGTGAGAAGCCTTCTTATTATTCTCTTCCAAGCAAATATTACAAAATTTATATCTTTTTTTCATGTAATGATATATTAAAAAAAGAAAATTAGTATTATAATATATGTGTAAGTATATAGTATATATATATAATAGTAATATTATAATATGATGATATATATATATTATACTATATAATATATATGTAGATACATGTCATTTGTAAACCTGGATTTTGGGAGTGGAGAGGTTGAAAATTGCTTTGGAGTAATGTGTAAAATTTATTCTTTAAAATTATCGACAAGGGTAGATGTAAGGGGGGGTGAGAGAGTTAGATTGAGAAATAGAGGATGCTTGAGAAAATAAATTGATATTGATACCACCCTATTGGTGTACATTCATAGTTTATAGTAATTAATTATAGGTATGACTTGTATTAGATCGGGGGACTAGATGAAACTGCACAACTAACAAACTTATATATGGTATATTATGTTATGCAATATCAATTTGGTCTTCACAGATATAGGCCTATATATATATATTCTTTTTGGTCTTTTAAACTAAAACAGAAAGAAATAATAGAAAAAGGACAGTTCATTTCTGAAATTGGAATATATATGCAATATTTTTTTTTTATCGCATTTATTCTAAATAAAAAAAAATGGTCAGAAAATTATGTATACTTGGAGATTTATCATTTTCTAGTACATTTTATGTTGTTTTAATTTCAATAAGTAGGAATAATGATGATTTGAACAGAAACAAGGACTATTACCGGGTTAATTCTTGATATGCACAAAATTCTAGCACACTGCCTAATACTAAAATATAATCCCTACCCTCTTTTTAACTTTAACTGCAAGGACACTGAAACACAGAAGGGGATAGGCCTAGTCTTTGATTGATAGCCTCATCCAACTTCTTAGGATATGATCTATTTTTCATTGTGGTTCCTTATATAAAGAACAAGAAGTTTGGTTGTAAACTAACTAATACCCCTTTGAAAGTTGAGAATTTGATGCAAACGAGCTCTATCAACTTCGAATATGACATTTTTAGTGTAGGATCAAATGTTAGAAAATTAGGTCTGCGGGATGCAAAGAAAAAAAAAATAAAATTCTGCTTAGCTATGAATTCTCTAATGAAAGTAATTCTAAAAGTTCATACATAAAACATTTCACCTTAATTAGTTATATACCTTGATAAAAACATCATTTTACAAAGTAGTTCTCCATTTCTTTCATTGTAAATATAAATATTTGTTTTAAATAAAAAAACCCCCATCTTCCCTAATTAAAAAAAAAAAAAAAAAAAAAAAATCATAACTATGCTTTCGTTTTCTTCTTTTCGTGCATTGAATAAAAAATGCAAAGGTAAATTTTGATCTAGGCTGAATTTGAACGAAATACAAAATGAAATTTCAAAAAAAGAAAAAAAGAATAGAAGAGAACACTGTTTAAATAATCATTTTCAGCAAAAAATTCAACAGACATTTTCTTGAATGCAATAACTTGTCCTCTTGATTGGATCTGTAAAATTACAAAGATAAAGCAAATAAAAAAATATTTTCAGGAACACACAGTAAATACAAAAAATAATTGATAATTGAACCCTTAAATAATAAATAATAAAAATAATAAAAATAATATAATAAAAATAATAATAATAAATAATAATAATAAATAATAATAATAAATAATAATAATAATAATAATAATAATAATAATAATAACTTTCCTATGTTTCTATTATTATTTAGAATGGGAGAGTATACAAAAAGATGGTGTTGTAGTCCTAAGTGGTTTGTTAAATGAATTCAGTGAAAAGCTGGGTAAAGGTGAAGTTCCCTTAGATGAGCTGCTTTTTCACTTTTTGAATTAAAGGGTCTTCTATCTAGTTAAGACCATGCACTACCAGACAGTATAACATAAAAATATGTACGGATTTTCATCTTGTTTCCACCTAACTATAAATGGTAAATGATTTGGATGAGGACATAAACTGTAAGTTTTCAAAAGTTGATAATTTTATCCTCATTACTAAACAGGCCAACAGCTATAGAAACTCTTTTGTGCGGTCGACAGGTATTGGTGTATATTTATAGCTGTACTTATTAATATCTAGTTTTAGTTTTTGCAAATTCAAAATGGTTTTTTCATTTGGGTTAATCTAGCTTTTATCTGCGTAGTACGACAACCAGGTTCTCATCGTTGTAAACTATCACAAAATCTTACTTGCAAGTTTTCATTCATTCAAGTCAAGTGTTCGCTGTGTTCATTGGTTTCAATGTTTATTGAGTTTCTCATTTATAATCGAATTCAAGATTAAATATCAGTTTATTCATCACACTATCAACCTTTTACTATCATTATATTTCTTAAACTAACTTTAATTACCTATAATTAATATTCCATAAGTACTATAGCCTTAAGTATTAACAAAAACCTACGAAGAGAATCATTTCTTGGAAAAAACCTTATGGTAAGTATACAATAAAGTAATTACTCTTTATATAAAATTGCTAATTTAAGATTTTATATACATTCACATTTTAATTGCGCTGAAAAGTGTAAATATTGTCTAAATGAAAAAAAAATAGAAGAATCCTAACTAGGTACCTCAATTAGGAATTTTAATTATGATATGAATTGGAAATGGCTGGTGTATGTAAAGAAAAAGAAAAACTAGTGAGCTTTTTAGTAGCAGTTTGAGAGCACTGAATTAATACTTAGAATCTGCAAGTAGAGCTAGCATGTTGAAAGTTAAAAGCTTCAGGGCAGTACCAGGTAATGAGCAAGTTCTAATATGTTTAGCAGTTTGAAAATACTAGCTACAAGTAGAGCAGGCAAAAATGGGAAAATTATATCGCTGGGCAGGAAAGATATAACGAAGAATGTTTTTAATATGTTTAGCATTGTGGGAGGGCTATTAGGCCAGTGTTTTCCCAAGATTTTTTTAAAAATGAAAAATTGCGTGAATTTTTTTCTGTTCGTGCGGAGTGGATGAAATTTTCAGGACATTTGTAGTTTGAAGAGATGCACATTTTTTACTTGATAATTTCTTTTGTATATGCTAAAGGTTTGGATTTGTTCTTGGGAACAGAATTTTCAAAAAAAGAAGACTTTTTGAAATTTTAGAAAAAAAAAATTTGACGCCCTGAAAATTTGATGTTGATCGATGAGTAGATAAAAAATATTATATAGAATTTTTTCACCTTCCAATAAATTCAATGAATTTTCTTGAAGTGAACAATTTGATGTTTTTTTTATATACTGTCATATTGAAATAATATTTTCAGGGCTGGTATAGTCGGGCGAGATGCACCTTTTTTACTCTGGATAAATTTTTTTGTATACTCAAAGAAATTTTTTTAAAAATTTCCAAATTTTTTTTTTTTTTTTTTTGGAGAAATGTTCCCAAGAACAATCCAAAACTAATGCATATACAAAGCATTATTTAAGTATAAAATGTGCATCTCTTTCGACTAAATATGCCATGAAAATTCATCCACTCACACGAACAGGAAAAGAATTATCGCAATTTTTCATTTTAAAATGCAAAAAAAAGTGAGTTTGAAATTGGACAACACTGAGCACAGAAACTCAAAAAATCGAAAACAAATGTGGAAAATATTGAGGTGAATGGACCCATCAATGCATATTCCAAGTTGTAAGTCATTTCGAAAAATTCTGGAAGTTGATACGACAAAATGTCAAAAACATGGTTTGGAAAAATTGAAAATTCTAATAGAATGACTACAGACACAGATAAAAACACCCGAAAACAACGATTTAGCGGCAAAAAAAAGCTGCAGCTTGGTGTTTATAGGGTCAAAGATTGGATCATCCCCTTTCCGAATTTTATGTTCATTTATAGGGGAGGTGAAAATTGGGCAGTAGCGCGACCCCAATATTGAATCTTCCCCTAATCCTCTCCTGTGACATTGTTGAATGTGGTAATGTTTTATATCACTTTAACTTGAAAAATATGTCCACTCGGTGTTGGCCGACAGTTACATCGGCAAAGTCCAAGAGCAAGCAAAAACGCGGTGCAAGACATGGGGCATAATTTGGACCGCAAAATAAATGTATTAGGTTTATCAAAGTAAAATAAGAATATTTCCTAGTATAAAATAGATCATCAAGATGCATTATATTTTCATAAAGTTACTAAATTTTATTTGTTCGTTAAAAACGATGGAAAGAATTTCTTTTGCGAAATGTCAATCCGTATAACAAATTTCAGCTTTTTTTCTGCATTCTTCATTTGTTGATGTTGAAAGAAATTCCGGAGTCAGCGGGTTATAAAGAGACTAGACAAAGGGTCCATACTTCAAATCTTTTTTTTAATTGGACAATATTGTGTACCAATGTTCCGTAAAATACAGCAGTTTGATAAATCCTCGACTCAATAACATAGATAATAAACGGTCAATTCCTGGACTAGCGGCATCAAAATGACGTTAGTTCTACGAACTCGTTAGTGTCTGTGAGAAATAGCCATCAAGTATAGCACAATTCGTTCGGGACAACAGACACAAGAAATCTAGTTTAACTGCCATAGTATTCTTTCTAAAAATTATTCTTATTATAATTGATGAATGGCATTACTTTAGATGTAGAAGAGCGATTTTATTCATAAATCAAAGTACTTTCTTTTGAATAGATGGCTATTGCCTCATTTTTCTTGATGAGGTATTCAAAAATTAAGTTAGAGATTTCAAACATTAAAATTTGTCAATTTGATAATAATGATTCTGGAAAGAGCATTATTCAAAATGTTTTGGCAATGTGCTTTTTTTCAATCGCATTGGATTGCTGCATTGTGGGCTCGTATGTTCATCAGTTTATGCAGGATTGCAGAAGCAATTTGAAATATATAGTGGAAACCACCGGGCAGCGGGCCCCCACATACGGGCGACCGGGCCCTGCCCGCGTTGCAGCCTTGGCGGTTCCCGTAAGTGTTGCGCCACTCGATCGATGATCCGACTTCACGGATCGCCGACCTGTTTCAGGCCATTTGATGTTGATTTACGTCAGCAGAGTCGAGAGAGAGCCGACTCTGCAGAAAGGGTAAGTTGACTGCAGAAAGGAGAGCGAGACTTCGAAGGGCGAATGTGCTCGTCGGTGGGAAGACGAGAACTTGCATTTTTCGCCAGCAAATTGACAAGTTGGATAAGTTCAACTGCTGCTGTCCTCGACACTCTCATCTCTGGCTGCGAGGAGAAGTTGTTGAGTGCGTATCCAAAATTCGTCTTGCGCGTATCAGAAAAAATCCGCCTACGTATTGACAGTGGAAAGTGATATGAGCGAGCCAGCTTAAGTTTGTGCATTACTCATTGTGCTCATGCAGATGAGTCATGGTAATAGTGTCCTTGAACTCTTGTTCGATGCTTGACAACTGCTCCTTGATATCTTGTTGCCGCAGCTCGTTCTGCAGTGGTTTTTCGCACGAACGGACCTCATTTACACGTTGGAATGGAAGCTACATTTCCATTCAACTCTTTCTCGCCCAAAGAGACTGAGCTTGTCGAAGGAAGGGCCTTGATGGCATCTGTGTCGTCCTTATGAAGGAGGGTATCTTGGCAACATGAGCAGTTGTACAGCGTTGGGTCGGTCAACACTTCTAACACGTTTAGCCAAATAGAGCAATGGTGGTTAACACTTTAACGGGGCTCGATATTGTTCACTTAAAACTGTATCCACTCTCCACCTTTCCTTTGAGCACTGATATCTTAAATACACGACGCAAGCAATAGCCCTTTTGACTACCAGCGACTCAGCATATGTATAGAGAGAGACTGTGGTGGAGAAAGATCCATGTCTTGGACATGAAAACGAAACAGCCTGACTGTTGAGTAGCATCGAGATCCTTTGATATGTTGAACGCATGCGGGATCCACAGTTGGCGAAGGTGAGGTTACGAAGAAAGCAAGACAAGGGAGGCCGTACTTAGGCACAGAGTTCACAGGTGGGATCACCAATGTGTGTACATATTATACAGCCGGACTTCATACTATATGACTCGAGGCACACTTCTGAACTGGAGTCAGAGAAACGCTCTGGGAGTCTCCGTCCAGTTGCACTCATACCTAACCAGCGTTGTTACGCACGGAGGAGATATTTCACCCTCTGTGAAAGAAGTTGGAAACGATGTTCCATAGCCTTTGTAGCTGCAGGGTTTCGAAGAGGGACTACTTCCTCACATCCGATTTTCCCGAAACATAACCGAGCGAATAACACCAAATAAGTTGTGAGAAAAGCTGTGCGACGTCTGTTGGCTCGTCAAGTTGTATTGTATTGCAAAGAAAGAAGATTTTCCTATTTTCTTCGTCAAAATGCAAGATTTGATATCTTGGAAACCATGTAATCGGGATGCGCTGCGTTACTGTTGGCGGAGGACGTATTCGATTAAGCTTTGTTGTGAGAACTAAGTTAAATAATCGTAGTGACAAAGACGAGCATCGCACTCTATCATGCAAGTGTAGAATAGAGTGTCATCTTCACATTGTGCTATGACTTCTATTTTGCTCGCTATAAGAAAGGGAGATCTTGTACGAGCCTCCACGTTTTAGAATGTTGAAGAGATTCCTATTCCATGAATCCAATCTTCGACCACTTTAGCTGTGTTATTTAATTTTGAAGTCATGACAAACCTCCTTGCTGGCCGATCCGGATGAACCTACATGAGATGAATCTTACAGCTTCGCATGGTGTTCATGCTCTCATCTAGCCAAGTCGTCTGTCCTTGGCAGATTTCAACTGTGAAGCTTGTAAGTTGGCATTGCTTATAGCAATGGGGGGTGAAAAGCCAAGTTGAGAAAACTTCGTTGTAGGTGCGTTTCTCTCGACTCATATTTACAATTAATAACATACCAAACTAAATGATATAAACATTTTCCATTTCAATGTATAAAATGTTAAGATATAATCGATTATATGACTGCTAGCCTTAGTCTCGACACAAGGAAAAGAAATATGGACACCGCAAACACTTGAGAGGCTGGAGTTCACTACTAGGATTCCCCAGGTCAACCACCGAGCGAATTGGCTGGAATAATGGGAATGCGTCTCACGGTACAATAGAGCTCCACCCTGACAAGGCGAGTGGGATAAGAGGTTCAAAGTTGGGCACAAAGGAATTCGGCAGCTATGACGTGCAACAACAGAAGAACGCAACTCGACCGCCCACGATCGCCCGCAGGTTTGCGTTGCTTCGTCCAGTCAGGGTTCGCCCAGCATCTGGCGCTGACCGCGATTCCTGTTAGCCCCAACAAACATGCGACACTGCGAGTGAAACAGGAACTTCATGAGCGTAAAACGATGTTGTGTATATGATGCGATTGGGAAGGTATCATCCACTACGAATTGATTGAACGGAACCAAACTGTCACTGCGGATCTTTTAACGTCCAACTGAAAATGTATCTGGATTGTCCTGGATTATGAATTAGTATGACTTATATTTCATTTGTGTCCTGCCTTTTTTCTTTTCTTCTCTTACAATAGAAAACGCTCACGACCTACGAGCCAACCCTATAATATATACAAGCTATGGTTATATACGGTATATAGCATAATAGTGCAAGTGGTGAAATGTATAGGTAAGGTATAGTGATGATAGGTTATAATATAGAATAATGATTATATATAATATAGGTACTAGTGTATAGCGGATAGTATATTATATATGTATATAATATATAGTATATATAATATATATAAGTATATTTTATTTTTTTTTTGGAGTTAGTGTACAGGACCCACCACGGCACACAAAAGGCGGCCACACTGGGTTGAAGGAAAAACAACAAATCGAGTGGGTTCCTGGATGCTTACTCAGTGATTTCAACGTACAAAAAGATTTATAAAATAGAGAAAAAGCGAATTTCGTCAGGCTGTAAACAATAAAACAACAGAATCTTTATTTAGATTCTGCCACAAACACACTAGTGTGTTACACTACGAACACACAATCAATATTATGAGGAGAATATTCACTTCTTGTAGAAACAGAGAAATAGCCATTATCTACAAAGTGGGAAGAATTCCGGATAACGAATAATGGATACATCTTTTGGAAGTGTTATGGATCGTAAGTAGGTCAAAATAATACCGGAGCACAAATCAAGACGCTACCAGCTGGGAACGAATCAATGAAGATATGGTCGAACAGATATGGCGGGGTTATAACTACGACAAAGTTCGCAAATAGGAGGGGGGTTCCGTAACATTTAGTGACTGTGAGTTGGAATTAGTATTGACCAATACGAGGCGTGCAAGTATCACGTGCCGTGTAAGCGTCTTTCGTCGCGATGGGGAAGGATGGACACATATCACCCGATGATCGGCTTACGTATTTTCCTTAAGGTTTCGCTCCGATCTCTGATCACATTCGTCCCAGCGCTTCTTGCCAACAAGTCGAAAACTTGTCGGTAGAGCAGGATAGTAATCGTTGATATGTGGAGTAGTCACTATTTCGAATGGCAATCCTCGGATGATACGCTGACAACTCCGATATGAGGAGGTGCTTTTGGCCTGCTCTGTCAGCGATTTTACATTGCAGTTTACCCCGTACATGAGAAGGGGTCCAACATTAAAATAGTTTGAATTTCTTGTACCCAGGGAATGGAGCAGCGGAAAAGAAATTGCTAGCACAGAAGATACCCATTGTTAATTTTTTTAGAATAAGGGGTTTTAAGCGCATGTAAAGGGCGCTGAGCGAATCTTGATAAGGTAACTATTAAGATGTGATCTTGATTAAGGATATAAGATAGCTCAACCAAAGGTCATCAGAAGTTATATTTAGAAATTCTGCTCTTGTAAGAATATTAGAGAAAGCAAGATGAGGCATGAGGTGGGAGGGTATGGGAAAGGTTGCCGATCAGTGCAAAGACAGCAGGAGTGCCTCGCACACCACTGGTTCCGGTTGTTACAGAGTCACATCGAGTAAATACTTGGGGTGAACTTATCATGAATCTGTGGAATGAGACAAGAATGATTTCCTTTAACAAGGCAGCAAGAATGGCTTGATTTGGAGAGAGAAGAGGTCAGAGCCATGCAAATGGTGGGAGCGGGGACAACTCAAAGGTGTGTTATCACATCATGCGTATATAAGAAGGCAGCACGCTTTAATGTAGGATATTAAGGAAATTAATAGGATGTTATATAACGCGTTGTTCGCAAATGCTACATAATTTAGGGTTCTGAGGCATCATCTCTGCAGATCGGTGTCAGTGGAGAAGCGGGTATGGGGTTTGAAAAGACGAAACGGTAACTGGTACACAGAATGTATATCTGCCTCGAAGAGAGAGTGGGCCATACATTGGCTTTCAACTTCATAAGAGTTACCCAGGGGACGAGATCGGGAATGGCTTCCAGGGAGATACGGTATCGACCGTCGTGTTTGTATGGGAAATGCCAACAGATGCTCAGTAGAGAGTAGGGGAGGTCCTGAACCATATATACTTAGGTACATCAGCAGAGTCAAAGCTTACGATCGATGGGGCGATTAACGGTAAACGTAAAAGGGTACATGCGTCTAGCACCGGCCATGATTTGAGGCGAGATGAGGTAACAGGTCAAGCACGCGACGTTTATGGGACAAGTTGTTTTTAGGTATTTAATATGCGGTTGCATAATGTATTTAAGTGGTAGGTCTAGGATGATGCCCCTAGAAATTAGTTGACCTGATGGAAGTTACCGAGGAAATGGGCGAACCGTATAAGGTTGGGTTCGCTGGAAGGAGGTGCAAGTTACTTCGATTCCTTTTTTCTTGAAAATTGCACTGCTGGAGTTTTGTGAGAAGATAAAATGGAAGGCCAATGGATTGACCCATTGTGAATATTCTCAGTAGGACTAGTTGAGTTGCCGTTCGAGGAAAAGGCAAGCTTGGCAACCGGCTATATATAACACAGGTCATCAACATAGAGTAGAAAAATTGTACGCGTCGTCTTGTATGATGAGTAATCAATTGTCGATAAATTCCAGAGCAACAATGTAGTAGTACACCTGCTTAGAACACTACCTGCGGAACGGCTCTTCAACTCCAGACGTAACAGAGTGGCGTGACAGATAGAAGTGCACGCGAACTTGGTGTGGAAGTCGTTTTGACATAAGACATTTAGATGAAAAGGGGAGTTGTCCGCGATAAACCGAGCGAATGGAGTTTAAAGGAGAATCCAGTTCTCCAACGTTGTATCAATAAGCTATTTTGCAAGTCAAAGAGACACCAAGAACGCATCCCACCCGAGTGGTTGAGAAGGCTTTCCCGGATGTCATGGTCTAGTGGGTTTTAAAGCATGAGGGGGTCCCGCGTCGAACGATGTGTTGTTGCGAAAGGCAAACTGGGAAGCTTTGATAGAAGGCTTGCGACTCTCCATGACAAGGGAGAAGCGAGGCCTGAAAACATTTTCTCCATTAATTTACAGGTAAAATGGCAAGGTCCATGTATGATTGTACTTGTTGGTTATCCGACCAGCTTTCGAATACTTGTCCATGGTTATGGGGAAGGAATATACAAAAGCTGTAGTCCAAGATTAGAGTGGAAAAGGGATTTCGATCCAGATTCTGTGTTAGGTATAGAGATCGCAAGCAACAAAATGCTGATCGCCCAGAGGGATTGTATATGACGGGAGCATGAAGATAGTGTGCGGAAAAGTGCGACCATAGTCTGGACCAGCACGAACGTCTTGTGGTCTGACGTTGTTGCGAGTGACAAGTTTTGATTACTCTGCAAGTCGTTAAGAGAGCGACGGGTTGTAGGGAGATGGCATCGTTCCTGACTTCGCTGTTGTGAAAGGTCTGGCAGTGCTGTGTTTAAAAGTTCGTCAGTTTTATAGAAAAGGCTATCAGTAATAGGCAGGGATGAACCTGAATGGTTTAATGGCATATAGCTTTATAACTCTAACGCATCCGCAGGCCATAGCGCTCTAGGAGCGGAGTCGTGAATCAGCTATGATCGAGGGCCATAACGGAGAACTTGGTGGGTAGGAGGAGTGTATTGGAGCGACGAGATAATTTTTGTGCAACTTTCCACAACTAAAGGAAGGGGTGTTGTGGAGTTGACAGTCGATTATGTAGAGGTTCGACACATGATTGTATGTGAGACGTCGTTCGTAGATCTGAGTATTGTCGTTTGGCTATTGATTTGGTGAGATCTTTCCGCGGCCGCTTTGGAAACAAACATGTTGGGGTGGTGCGGGGTCCGCTTATATTGCCTGCAGAGTTTTTTCTTTCTCCGGTCAGCTTATGCACATTACTGGAACCACGAATTGGTTGCCGAATACCTACCTGCGGAAGATCTCGGGATGTAAGTTTCTAGTGTTGTAATAATGACCAGTAGGAAGAAGTTAAAGGCGCATCAGTGGTCAGAAACCGTTCATTAAAGGGAAAAAATGGGAGATCTCTTGATAAAAAGGGGTCCACTCCACTCGATCATAACACCAAAGGGAGAGGTTCTAACACCTGCTTGGTGTAAGTTCGCGGAATGGTCACTGCTGTACAAATAATTGAAGCGGAACCATTTTGAAGCGATCCATAAGAGAATGAGAGCAAAAGGAAATATCTATGCAGATTGATATATGTGTATCCAAACGTTTAAAGGTAGGGTGTCCAGTGTTGAGGCATCCCAAAGAAAAGGTGGTGTATTGGAGAGTTCTAATAAAATACATGGACTTTAGATTGTAAGTGTGTAAAGTCACCCACATTCATAGAGTTTGCGGAGGGGATGAAGTGCAGCCTATGTTTATTTTACATTACTTCTCGGTAGATGGAGCTGTATTAAGAAGATCAGATAAGTCCGAACCTTTAGTAACATTCACTACTCGAGCCTAAGTAGATTAGAACATATTAGTAAACTGTCGTGGAACACAAGGCCCAAATGAATTCTTGACCCGCATACTTTCGGCAGTGGAGTTTGGGTTTGCTGGCAGACGACTGATGGAATAGGGGACGAGATATGTGTGAATGAGGTAGTCCTACAGCACGCTCCCGCTTATCAGTCGTGTCGGACGCGCTCGTATTCCATTACCGGCGAAGCGCTGGCGAGAGCGGAGCGTGTATAAGTTCAGATGTTGACGAAGAATGTACCTACGGGGAGTGAGCAGCTATCGTCGGAAGTTTCGCAGAACATAGGGTACAGGCTTGGTGTGCGACTGATGATTTATAGTTTGAATATCAAGTTTCTGCTCTTTCAGAGCCGTTGGTGACTTTACGAATTATCGTGCAAGTAATGACTCACAATTAGAATTAATTTTTCTTCTCGGGATTTTGCTGGAATTTTTTAGGAAATCCCGCGATTAGGATCTCAGTATATAAAGCCCTCTGAGCATTAAATTGCTGGATCTATTCAGTTTGCCCTTTTTTTATAAATAAATTTTAACAAAAGACTTTGCTAAGCGATTTAAATGTTAAGAAAATAAATAAAATTAATTATCAATTTAAAGAGCTTTAATAACTATATTACCAATTTAAATAAATTAAAACTATACAACGTACATTATTTATTATTATCATCATCTATCCTTTGCTTCCCATAATTGGGGGTAGGGTGCTCAAGCA
>JABUQX010016292.1:55000-60662 GCA_015478945.1 Trachelipus rathkii | reverse complement strand
CACCATCTTAACAGTACAATCTGTTTCCTTAAACCTATCTATACTATTTACAACTGATGTCGCTCTGACATCCGGTACCCTGTACCTTCTCAACTTTCTCTTAGTGGTTTTATAGGACTTAACTATTTTCCTCTGTAATTTCTTCACCCTTGGATGAACTTTGGGACTCTGTCATCACACTCAATGATGGCTCAATGGTTGGTCCGACATCTTTCTTGATGATGTCCAGAGATTGTGGTACTGACGGTTTCTCTCTATAAAACTCTTCTTTCTCCAGACTCGCCATTCCAAAATTATGATTAGTCTCTGTAGGTTCTTCTTGAGAACTTTCCTCAGCACTCTCGGCGATGGGGAATAGCAAACTTCTATGGTTATGCTCGTCCTTCCCAATATGAGGACCTCGACACACAGTCGACTCCCACGCGAGGTTCGGCTGGAACGGGGGTAATGCACCTCTGACATTCCCAATGACTAAATCATAAGCGACTCCCGGCAGCGCTGCTGCGGTCGTCCTACCCACAAAGTAAGGGGTGTCCACGTTAATCGTCGCGAGTGGAGCCTCTATCACCGTTCCGTCCATCAATCTCAACGTTACGTTGTCACCAACATAACACTTCTTAGGTACGTACTCCTTTCGTACGATCACATGACTACAACCAGAATCACGGAGTGCCTTGGCACGACATCCGTTCACCGTCCCATAAGCTACAGGCATTCGACACGGGGTTCCTCCGTCTACTGCGAGTCCAAATGCGGCGTCGTTCTCTTCATCACCCTTTTGTTTACTGGAACCATTCTGTCCTCTACCACTATAGTTGAAATATGGAGGGGCTCTACAATCTCTAGCGAGATGCCCACTCCTCTGACACTTGTAGCACGTGATCACCTCTCTCGGCTCACTGCTACTGCGATGATAGTTCTGTCTGTTGCCGCTCCCACTTCCGATCCTGCTTTCATTGCTTTGTTGGTCTCGATCTGTGTTGGTCATTACTTGCGGTTACTATTCGCAGCAACCGCTGCCTCGATCTAAAAATTATTATTGTTGTGACCGCTTTTATCAGTGTGATTATGATTCCGTGCGTGACTATTAGATACAAATTTCAAATGATGTGCTTCCATATATCCTTCCGAACTGACAATGATCTCCTCTGGCACTTTCTTTTTCGTTTCCCTCAAATACGTAGCAAGATCTTTCGGGACTGTATTCAAGTATTTGTCGACCGAGAAAAATTCTATTAGATCATCAGGTGTCATCTTTACGTTAGCCGCGGTAACCCATTTCCTCAGAGCTTCAATAATCTTCTGCAGGTACACCCTAGGGTTATCATCCTCCGTAGGACTCATATTCTTGTATTTGGCGCCGTACCCACTTTCTGTGAGACAGTACCTTGTTAGCAGAGCTCTTTTCAGGTTATCGTAATTTTTCAGTTCTTCAACAGACAAATTATTGAATACTTTAACCGCCTTACTCGTAAGGAATGACCCTAAAACTAACGCTTGCTTTTCCTTAGGGATGTCATTTGCCTCCGCTTGTTTTTCGAACATTAGCAAGTACTCCTCTATATCATTTAGTTTCTCATCAAAGAATGGAAGCTTTAACTTTGGGTATTTATTAACATAGGAAGTGCTATGGCTGCTTTGAGTGCTTTGGGAAGCTATTGTTGCATCGTGTTGACGTTGTCTATCGTCAGCATCTAGCTTCATCTGCAGCATTCTTTCCTCTGCTTCTAACTTCACTCTTTGAGCTTCAGCTTCAGCCTTAGCTTTTTCTACTCCAGCTTCAGCCTCATTTTCTTTTTCTTTTTTTTTCTCTTTCTTCATCCTCAAACTTAGCTTTTTCTCTCTCTTTCTTCTGGCTCGTTTAGCTTTCTCTCTTTTCAGCTTCTCGCTTAGCTTCTCTTCAGCTTCGTTAGCTTCTCCCTTCGTTCTTCTGTCTCGCGCTAACTTTTTTCTTCTAAAGCAGCTATCTTCTTTCTTCAATCTCTGCTTCCCTTGTTTTTCTAGTCTCTCCTTCAACATGTTAGCAGCTTCCTTACCCGATAGACCCAATGACTTACACAACTCCACAAATTCAGTGTTAGAAGCCATTGTTATAATAGTTTTACTCAAAACCAATTATAAACATAGTTTGTCAACAAAGTCACTTAGCGCACGAATCAAAAATCACTTTGTAAAATCGAAATTTGCTTTCCTGATACACGCAGGAAAACAAATTTCTTACATCAACAAAATTAAAGATGTATATATATATATATAGCAGATAGGTATATATATATATATATATATATAGTATATATATATATATATATATATATATATATATATATATATATATATATATATATATATATATATATATATATATAGTATATATATATATATATATATATATATATATATATATATACATATATATATATATATAGGTTTTTAACAATTTTAAAATTTACCAAAATCTTGAGGGAAAATAGTATTTTCGCTCCTAGACCAAAACGAGTAAAGTCGAAATTACGAAAATCACTATTTTCGCTTCACGCAACTTTTGCAACTTTAATGCCTATCTAAACAATATTAATAAATATATATATAAATATATATTTATATATATATATATATATATATATATATATATATATATATATATATATAGTATATATATATATATATATATATATATAATATATATATATATATATATATATATATATATATATATATATATATATATATATATATATATATATATATATATATATATATATATATATATATATATATATATATATAGTATATAGAAGATATATATATATATATATATATATATATATATATATATATATATATATATATATATATATATATATATATATATATATATATATATATAGTATATATATATATATAGTATATATATATATATATATATATATATATATATATATATATATATATATATATATATACATATATATATATATATATATATATATATATATATAGTATATATATATATATATATATATATATATATATATATATATATATATATATATATATATATATATATATATATATATTTATAAAAACATAAAATATAAAATATTAAAATTATTACAGTGTTTTGTTGTTTCCAAACAATGAGTATTGTTGCAATAGCAAAGTACTATTTCACCAATACGCATAAAATCAAACTCATCACAAGTATGAACATGCAATATTAATATTATATAAAGTGCTATCATGAGAATGGAAGGGCTACATCTAATACCAAACGGAAGTCGCATTAATTTATAAGAAACAATACTAAAATCATTTTCTTTTATATTTTTGACCGTTTGGTAATGGCATCTTTCTATGGTCTAATATTTGGATAGAATGGCAAAATAAATTCACAACAAGCAATTCAATGATAACGAATACCGACTGGGATGGTTACAAAATAAATCCCGGGACAGGAACGCCCAATTAAATGTAATGGGGTGGTTCAGATAGAAAATAATTGTAATGTCAAAACTTACTCTTCCAGCAAATAAATAATTCCTTGGCCAGGCCCCCGTGACAAGACAACCATCCAAAACACTTATTAAAAATTCTCGACCATCGTAACAGTATTCAGACTCCTACAGTCAAGCTATCGGCCTGTGCGTGATATTGCAATGCAATCCTCAAATCAAACTTACCAACGTATCTCCCTGAAGGTCCTCCAAGTGAAACGACGGCCGAACGGGTTCTTTGTTTTATATGAGAACCAGCCAGTCAATAATACTCGTTATCAGTGAATTTACCTGTTGTAATGATCAATGTTTTGATCATGAAATCAGTGTCTTTGAGACCTAATATATTAGTTAACTGAATATTTAAATAAATAAGAAAGCAAACTACTTTCGGAAACAAAAAGAATCACCACTCGAATAAATTTAAAAATACTTTAATAAAAAATAAATAAATACTTTTTACAAAATGAAATAAGCTTTACAAATCTGTGAATATATAGATAAATGTCCAAGGATATTTATTTATATACGCATGCATATGTAAGCTGCAGTACCAGATGATATTGTTTTATGCTTTAAAATAATCTTTGCAATATAAATTAGTGAACATATATATGCATAGAATTGGTATATACATCTATAGTATTAATATATATATATATATACAAAAATATATATATATATATATATATATATATATATATATATATATATATATATATATATATATATATATATATATATATATATATATATATATATATATATATATATATATATATATATATATATATATATATATACAATAATATATTAACTTTTACATCAAAATATTCTAACAATAAATTTATATAGATTCTCGTCCATATATTTATATACATAAAGTACATAAATATATATGTGCAAAAATGTATATAAATGATTTAAAATATATTAATAAAAACGTATAGACTGACCGATATTAACTTCAATCTTAAACTTTGACTTGAAAAATTATACAAATCAAAATTCACTGAAGGTGTCTGTTTGTCAATGTGAACACAATAGTGTAGAATAAGCTGTTGCTTACAACTTATTTCAATCAAAAGTTGCCTATTCGTAATTAAATATCTTTTGTTGAAGACAAATAACAAATATTAAAATATTAACCACACGTTAAAAAATAAATGTTGAACTTTCAAATGCTTTATATTTATTATAAAAATATATTAACTTTGAAACATGAGAAATATTATTTACAATAAACAAAAGCTTACCTGCATACGACACAGGGCAACAATATCGTACGCAACGAATCCTTTCAAATGCATAAACGTAGACGACACACTTTTGGAAAATTTACTGACACAAGAATTACAATATAATCGCAATTTCATTAAGAAACACAAATCTGATTACATTAACCATTATAACATAATATACAACATACCCTAATTTCGAAGATATTATATTACCATACTAATTTAACGTAAATATTAAATTCACTTTTGCAACAAATTACAAACAATGCACTCCTGCTTACAAAAAAAATAAATCACCAACAAATAAATAAAATTGATCGATATATACATAAGGCACGTAAGTACAATACATCTTGAGACAACAGCAAGAGCGGAAAAGTCCTTAATTCAGACTGACCTTAGGTTTTATAACACTCAGCCTGAGTAGCTCCAAACTACGACCATTAGCCACTAAAAACAACTAAGAATAGTAGGTCAAATGTTATATATATTAATCAATTAAAACAGTAGAAAATATATACATGACAGTTCGAAGAATGGGCGGTTGGGTATTCCTAGACACTGCAATGTTTTCATAAATATCAATCTCACATCTCACTTCAGAATAAAAAACAATTATAGTTTCCAGAGTTTATGCCCCACACCATTTCAACAAATATTCATTTATTTGATTTTAAGAAATAAAATTTTTTATTATATACTTATTTATATATATATATATATATATATATATATATATATATATATATATATATATATATATATATATATATATATATATATATATATATATATATATATATATATATATATATAGAACTATATATATAAAACAATATATATATATATATATATATATATATATATATATATATATATATATATATATATATATATATATATATATATATATATATATATATATAT
>JABUQX010016292.1:42500-52500 GCA_015478945.1 Trachelipus rathkii | reverse complement strand
TCCCCTCCTCCTCCTCCCTCCTCCTTCCTCCTTCCTCCTCCTTCCTTCTTTTCTTTTCTTTTTCTTTCTTTTCTTTCTTCTTCTTCTTCTTCTTCTTCTCTTTCTTCTTCTTCTTAATCTTCATCTCTTTTTAAAACAGTAGACACATCCAGCAAATTAAATAAACAAAAATACTTAGCATACTAGCTTTGAATGGACTGTAAAGTCTTTGCTAGTCGGTGTTCTGTAGTTCTTCTTCTTCTTCTTCTTCTTCTTCTTCTTCTTCTTCTTCTTCTTCTTCTTCTTCTTCTTCTTCTTCTTCTTCTTCTTCTTCTTCTTCTTCTTCTTCTTAAAACAGTAGACACATCCAACAAATTAAATAAACAAAAATACTTAACAGACTAGCCTTGAATGGACTGTAAAGTCTTTGCTAGTCGGTGTTCTGTAGTTCTGTAGTTTTTCTTCTTCTTCTTCTTCTTCTTCTTCTTCTTCTTCTTCTTCTTCTTCTTCTTCTTCTTCTTCTTCTTCTTCTTCTTCTTCTTCTTCTTCTTCTTCTTCGATTTTATTTTATTCAAATACAAGAATTAGTAGTATCCTGAATATGGTAAAATCAAACTAAAAAAATTGAAATCATTTAGAAAATGTTATAAATACATCGTAAAAAGAATTACGGCTTGTAGTAGCTTTGATGTTCATGGCTTGCAAAGTATCCGTTCTAAGATGGTGATATCATCGATCGCACTTTCGCCTTAACCTGTAATAAATAGCTTTGATGTTCACCGCATAGAACATATCTGTTACAAATAACTGTAATGAATAACGTTTATGAATAACTGTAATAAATAGTTTTGATGTTTACCGCATAGAACATATCTGTTCTAAGACGGTGATCTAATCGATCACAGTGAATAACTGTAATAAATAGCTTTGATGTTTACCGCATAGAACATATCTTTTCTAAGACGGTGTCCTAATCGATCACACTGAATAACTGTAGTAAATAGCTTTGATGTTCACCGCATAGAACATATCTGTTCTAAGACGGTGATCTAATCGATAACACTGAATAACTGTAGTAAATAGCTTTGATGTTCACCGCATAGAACATATCTGTTCTAAGACTGTGATCTAATCGATCACAGTGAATAACTGTAATAAATAGCTTTGATGTTTACCGCATAGAACATATCTTTTCTAAGACGGTGTCCTAATCGATCACACTGAATAACTGTAGTAAATAGCTTTGATGTTCACCGCATAGAACATATCTGTTCTAAGACGGTGATCTAATCGATAACACTGAATAACTGTAGTAAATAGCTTTGATGTTCACCGCATAGAACATATATGTTCTAGACGGTGATCTAATCGATCACACTGAGTAGGAAAAATAATCCAAAAACAACATTTCACCCACTTGTAGCACTATGATGTTTGATGCTTAGAAACAGAAACTGTTCTGAGTGAGCAAACTCATATGTCACATTGACAGTGGACACATCCAACACACTATGATGTTTGGTGCTTAGAAACAGAAACTGTTCTGAGTGAGCAAACTTAACAGACTAGCCTTGAGTGGACTGTAAAGTCTTTGCTAGTCGGTGTTCTGTAGTTCTTCTTCTTCTTCTTCTTCTTCTTCTTCTTCTTCTTCTTCTTCTTCTTCTTCTTCTTCTTCTTCTTCTTCTTCTTCTTCTTCTTCTTCTTTCTTCTTTCTTTCTTTTTTCTTCTTTCTTTCTTCTTTCTTTTTTTCTTCTTTCTTCTTTCTCTTCTTTCTTCTTTCTTCTTTCTTCTTCTTTCTTCTTCTTCTTTCTTCTTCTTCTTCTTCTTCTTCTTTCTTCTTCTTCTTCTTCTTTTTTCTTCTTCTCTTTTCTTCTTCTTCTTCTTCTTCTTCTTTCTTCTTTCTTCTTCTTCTTCTTCTTCTTCTTCTTCTTCTTCTTCTTCTTCTTCTTCTTCTTCTTCTTCTTCTTCTTCTTCTTCTTCACCAAATTCGAAGCCAAGATGGTGGAATAATGAAATTAGAGATTCTTTAAGTAATAGAAATAGAGCATATAAACTATGGAAGTCGTCTCCTTCAGTGGAAAATAATAATAGTTACATAGCTTGTCGGCGAAGCTGCAAACGATTAATTAGATATTATAAACGAAACTATGAAATTAATATTGCTCGTGAATGTAAAATTAACCCTAAAAAGTTTTACAAATATGTTAATAACAAAAGTTCCATTAAGGAATCAATTGGACCTTTACTGGACATTAATGGTAATTTAAAATCAAACAGTGCTGATATGGCAAACATTTTAAATAATTTTTTCTCGACAGTTTTTACGAAAGAGAATCTAGATAGCCTGCCTAGCATGGAAGACATAAGGGATTTTTATGCAGACAACATTTTAGATTCATTTGAAATTCTAGAAGAGGAAGTTGCTTTCCAGATTGATAAACTATTAATAAATAAATCACCTGGACCAGATGGATACTATCCAATGCATCTCAAAAATTTGAAAGACATATTAGTGAAACCTTTGACAATGCTTTTCAATAAGTCTTTAAAGGAAGGAATAGTTCCTCATGATTTCAAAATTGCTAATATAACTCCCATTTTCAAAAAAAGAAGATCGTAAGATCCCGAATAACTACAGACCAATTAGCTTGACTTCTATAGTTGGTAAAATTTTTGAAGCAATACTAACTAATAGGTTAGTTGCACATCTTGAAGATCATGGATTGCTCAAGAATACCCAACACGGTTTTAGAAGAAATAGATCATGCTTAACAAATTTGCTAGAATTTTTTAATGTGGTTATTAACGATGTAGATAATTATAAATCCTTCGATGTCATTTACTTAGATTTTCAAAAGGCATTTGATACCGTCCCTCATCAAAGATTATTGGAAAAGCTTAGAGCTCATGGTATTCGAGGAAGACTTTTAAATTGGATTAAAAATTGGCTTTCGGATCGACAACAGCGAGTCGTTATCAATGGTGAATGCTCAGATTGGACGAATGTTACAAGTGGTGTACCCCAAGGATCTGTCCTGGGTCCAATACTGTTCATTATATATGTAAATGACATAGATGACAATATTTTAGGCAATATTTGGAAATCGCATAATATGTGAGAAAGATTATCAATTACTCCAAAGCGACTTAAACAAGATTGTAAATTGGTCAAAAACATGGCAAATGAAATTTAATACCGATAAATGTAAAGTTATACATTTTGGGAGTAGGAACAATGAATATGATTACAAAATAGATGACACAATTATCAAAGTTGTCAGTGAGGAAAAGGATCTAGGAGTATTAATTAATAAGGATTTAAAGTTTGCGAAACAATGTGCTGAAGCTGTTAAAAAAGCAAATAAAGCTCTAGGATTTATTGCCAGAAACTTTGAATATAAATCTAAAAATATAATAATTACCTCTCTATAAAACATTAGTTAGACCTCATCTGGAATACGCAGTGCAGTTTTGGAGTCCATACCTCAGAAAAGACATAGAAATTAATTAAATTAATCCCTGAATTGAGAGGTAAATCATACGAACAACGACTACGTGAATTAGATATCCATTCTTTAGAGACAAGAAGATTGAGAGGAAAATTAATTGAAGTTTTCAAGATACTAAATAAATTTGACAATATCGATTACAGGCAATTCTTCAGATATAATTTTAATGATGTAACACGAAGTAATGGGCATAAACTTTGTCATAAACGATTTCAAACAAATATAGCAAAGAATTTCTTCACTTACGATGTAATCGAGAAGTGGAATAGTCTTTCTTATGAAATAGTGAACAGCGCTAACATCGATTCATTCAAGAAAAAGTTAGATAAACACTTTAAGGATATTGGTCTGTGAACGTCAATTCAACTCGATTTTACTTTATTCAAATACAAGAATTAGTAGTATCCTGAATATGGTAAAATCAAACTAAAAAAATTGAAATCATTTTGAAAATGTTATAAGTACAGCGTAAAAAGAATTACGGCTTGTAGTAGCTATGATGTTCATGGCTTGCAAAGTATCCGTTCTAGTATAGTGATATCATCGATCGCACTTAACCTGTAATAACTAGCTTTGATGTTACAAATAACTGTAATCAATAACTGTAGTAAGTGGCTTTGATGTTTATCGCATAGAACATATATGTTCTAAGACTGTGATCTATTCGATCACGCTGAATGGCTGTAGTTGATGGCTTTGATGTTTTCCGCATAGAACATATCTGTTCTAAGACGGTGATCTAATCGATCACACTAATTAACTGTAGTAAATAGATTTGATGTTCACCGCATAGAACATATCTGTTCTAAGATGGTGATCAAATCGATCACAACACAATAAATAAACAATAATACTTAACATACTATGATGTTTGTTGCTTAGAAGCAGATCTGCTCTAAGTGAGCAGACTCATATGTTACATAGAAATAGGTAAAATAATATGCTTATTTCAAAAATACATAACAGGTTTTTTTAATAACAGTAGACACATCCAACAAATTAAATAAACAAAAATACTAAACAGACTAGCCTTGAGTGGACTGTAAAGTCTTTGCTAGTCGGTGTTCTGTAGTTTTGTAGTTCTTCTTTCTTTCTTTCTTCTTCTTTCTTTCTTCTTTTCTTTCTTTCTTTCTTTCTTCTCTTTCTTTCTCTTCTTCTTTCTTCTTCTTCTTCTTCTTCTTCTTCTTCTTCTTTTTCTTTTTCTTTTTCTTTTTCTTTTTCTTCTTCTTTTTCTTTTTCTTCTTCTTTTTCTTCTTCTTTTTCTTCTTCTTTTCTTCTTCTTTTTCTTCTTCTTTTTTTCTTCTTCTTTTTCTTCTTTCTTTTTCTTCTTTTCTTCTTCTTTTATTCTTTTCTTCTTCTTTTTTTCTTCTTCTCTTCTTCTTCTTCTTTCTTTTTTTCTTTTTTCTTTTTCTTTTTCTTTTTCTTTTTCTTTTTTCTTTTTTTCTTTTTTTCTTTTTTTTTCTTTTCTTTTTCTTTTTCTTTTTTTCTTTTTCTTTTTTCTTTTTCTTCTTCTTTTTCTTTCTTCTTCTTTTTTTCTTCTTTCTTCTTCTTCTTCTTCTTTTTCTTCTTCTTTTTCTTCTTCTTTTTCTTTCTTTTTCTTCTTTTTCTTTCTTCTTTTTCTTCTTTTTCTTTCTTTTTCTTTCTTTTTCTTCTTTCTTTCTTCTTCTTTCTTCTTCTTTTTTTTTTTCTTCTTCTTTCTTCTTCTTTCTTCTTCTTCTTCTTCTTCTTCTTCTTCTTCTTCTTCTTCTTCTTCTTCTTCTTCTTCTTCTTCTTCGACGATGCTTTTCAATAAGTCTTTACAAGAAGGGTTAGTACCGCATAATTTCAAACTTGCAAATATAACTCCTATTTTCAAAAAAGGAGATCGTAAGCTCCCGAATAATTACAGACCAATTAGCTTAACTTCTATAGTTGGCAAAATTTTTGAAGCAATACTAACTAATAGATTAGTTGCACATCTTGAAGATCATGGATTGCTCAAGAATTCTCAACACGGTTTTAGAAGAAATAGATCATGCTTAGCAAATTTACTAGAATTTTTTAATGTGGTTATTAACGATGTAGATAATTATAAATCTTTCGATGTCATTTACTTAGACTTTCAAAAGGCATTTGATACCGTCCCTCATCAAAGATTATTGGAAAAGCTAAGAGCTCACGGTATTCGAGGAAGGCTTTTAAATTGGATTAAAAATTGGTTATTGGACCGACGACAACGAGTTGTTGTCAATGGTGAGTGCTCAGAATGGGCTGATGTTATTAGTGGTGTACCCCAAGGATCTGTCCTGGGTCCAATACTTTGTTTATTATATATGTAAATGACATAGATGATGATATTTTAAGCAATATCTCGAAATTTGCTGATGATACGAAACTTGGAAATCGCATAAATTGTGAGAAAGATTATCAATCACTCCAGAGCGATTTGAATAAGATTGTAAATTGGTCAAAAACGTGGCAAATGAAATTTAATACCGATAAGTGTAAGGTTATACATTTTGGAAGTAGGAACAATGAATATGATTACAAAATAGATGACTCAGTTATCAAAGTTGTCAATGAGGAAAAGGATCTAGGGGTATTAATTAATAAGGATTTAAAATTTGCGAAACAATGTGCTGAAGCTGTTAAAAAAGCAAATAAAGCTCTAGGATTTATTGCCAGAAACTTCGAATATAAATCTAAAAGTATAATAGTTCCTCTCTATAAAACATTAGTTAGACCTCATCTGGAATACGCAGTGCAGTTTTGGAGTCCATACCTCAAAAAGGACAGAAAAAATTGAAAGAATTCAAAGGGCAAAAAAATTAATACCTAAATTGAGAGGTAAGTCATACGAGCAACGACTACGCGAATTAGATATACATTCTTTAGAGACAAGAAGATTGAGAGGAAAATTAATAGAAGTTTTCAAAATACTAAATAAATTTGACAATATCGATTACAGGCAATTCTTCAGATATGATTTTAATGATGTAACACGGAGTAATGGGCATAAACTTTGTCATAAACGATTTCAAACCAATATTGCTAAGAATTTCTTCACTTACGATGTAATTGAGAAGTGGAATAGTCTCTCTTATGAAATAGTGAACAGCGGCAACATCGATTCATTCAAGAAGAAGTTAGATAAATACTTTAAGGAAATTGGTCTTTGAATTTCAATTCAACTCGATTTTTATTTTATTAAAACGATAGAATTAGACGTGACCTAGATAAAGTAAACTCAAAGAAACTATTGAGATCATTTGGTAAATGTTAAAAGTACATCTTAAAAAGAATTTGGGCGCCGAACTTATATAACAGTTTTGATGTTCACAGCTTAGAACATATCTGTTCTAAGATGGTGATCTAATCCAAAAACAAAATTTCTGACACTTGTAGCACTATGATGTTTGATGCTTAGAAAGAGACATTTCTGTTCTGAGTGAGCAAACTCATAACTGTAATAAATAACTGTAATAAATAGCTTTGATGTTCACCGCATAGAACATATATCTGTTCTAAGACGGTGATCTAATTGATCACACTGAATATGAAAAATAATCCACAAACAAAATTTCACCCACTTGTTGCACTATGATGTTTGTTTGCTTAGAAACAGAAACTGTTCTGAGTGAGCAAACTCATATGTCACATTGACAATGGACATATCCAACACAATAAATAAACAAAATACTTCGATCACACTGAGTAGGAAAGATAAGCCGATCTGCTCTAAGTGAGCAAACTCATATGTTACATTGAAATAGGTAAAATAATATACGTATTTCAAAAATACATAACATTTGTTTTAAAACAGTAGACACATCCAACAAATTAAATAAACAAAAATACTTAACAGACTAGCCTTGAGTGGACTGTAAATTCTTTGCTAGTCGGTGTTCTGTAGTTCTGTAGTTCTGTAGTTCTTCTTCTGGGTCCACTGCTATTCATTATTATATGTAAATGACGTAGATGATAATATTTTAGGCAATATTTCGAAATTTGCGGATGATACGAAACTTGGAAATCGAATAAATTGTGAGAAAGATTATCAATTGCTCCAAAGCGAGTTGAATAAGATTGTTGATTGGTCAATAACATGTCAAATGAAATTTAATACCGATAAATGTAAGTTTATACATTTTGGGAGCGGGAGCAATGAATATGATTACAAAATAGATGACTCGGTTATCAAAGTGTTAGTGAAGAAAAGGGATCTAGGAGTATTAATTAACAAGGATTTAAAGTTTGCGAAACAATGTGCTGAAGCTGT
Source organism: Trachelipus rathkii (assembly GCA_015478945.1). NCBI lineage: Eukaryota > Metazoa > Arthropoda > Malacostraca > Isopoda > Trachelipodidae > Trachelipus > Trachelipus rathkii. The sequence continues at coordinate 44,754 of JABUQX010016292.1, read as the reverse complement.
TAAGAAAGCTAATAAATCTCTAGGTTTTATTGCCAGAGACTTCGAATATAAATCTAAAAATATAATAGTACCTCTCTATAAAACGTTAGTTACACCTTATCCGGATTTTGGAAGTAGGAACAATGAATATGATTACAAAATAGATGACTCAGTTATCAAAGTTGTCAGTGAGGAAAAGGATCTAGGAGTATTAATTAATAAGGATTTAAAATTTGCGAAACAATGTGCTGAAGCTGTTAAGAAAGCAAATAAAGCTCTAGGCTTTATTGCCAGAAACTTCGAATATAAATCTAAAAATATAATAGTACCTCTCTATAAAAACGTTAATTAGACCTCATCTGGAATACGCAGTACAGTTTTAGAGTCCATACCTCAAAAAGGACATAGAAAAAATTTAAAGAATTCAAAGAAGGGCAACCAAATTAATTCCGGAATTGAGAGGTAAGTCATACGAACAACGACTACGTGAATTAGATATCCATTCTTTAGAGACAAGAAGATTGAAAGGAAAATTAATAGAAGTTTTCAAAATACTAAATAAATTTGACAATATTGATTATAGGCAATTCTTTAGATACGATTTTAATGATGTAACACGAAGTAATGGACATAAACTTTTTCATAAACGATTTCAAACCAATATTGCAAAGAATTTCTTCACTTACGATGTAATTAAGAAGTGGAATAGTCTTTCTTATGAAATAGTGAACAGCGGCAAAACATCGATTCATTCAAGAAAAGGTTAGATATACACCTTAAGGAAATTGGTCTTTGAACTTCAATTCAACTCGATTTTTACTTTATTAAAACACTAGAATTAGTAGTGACCTGATATGGTAAAATCTAACCAGAACTGTTAAAATCTTTTAATAAATGTAAAAAATACATTAGGAATTCGGACGCCGAACTTATAACAGCTGTATCCGTTCTAAGACGGTGATCTCCTCGACCAAATTATCACCTTAACTTATAATAAATAGCTTTGATGTTCACCTTTCAACATGTATCGGTTCTAAGACAGTGATCTCTTCGATCACACTGAGTAGGAGAAATAATCCAAAAACAAAATTTCACAAACTTGTAGCACTGTGATGTTTGCTGCTTTAGAAACAGATCTGTTCTAAGTGAGCAGACTCATATGTCATATTGACAGTGGACATATCCACTATGTCGTTTGCTGCTTAGAAGCAGATCTGCTCTAAGTGAGGAAACTCAAGTTTTACGTAAAAGGTTAAATAATATACTAATTTAAAAAATATACAACAGATTAATTTTAAGACAGCGAACACATCCAACACATTAAATAAATAAAAAAACTTAACAGACTAGCTTTGAGTGGACTGTAAAGTCTTTTTCTTCTTTTTCTTCTTTTTCTTCTTTTTCTTCTTTTTCTTCTTTTTCTTCTTTTTCTTCTTTTTCTTCTTTTTCTTTCTTTTTCTTCTTTTTCTTCTTTTCTTCTTTTTCTTCTCTTTTCTTTCTTTTATATACTATTCTTTTTTCTTTCTTTCTTCTTTTTCTTCTTTTTCTTCTTCTTTCTTCTTTCTTCTTCTTCTTCTTCTTCTTCTTCTTCTTCTTCTTCTTCTTCTTCTTCTTCTTCTTCTTCTTCTTCTTCTTCTTCTTCTTCTTCTTCTTATTATTATTATTATTATTATTATTATTATTATTATTATTATTATTATTATTATTATTATTATTATTATTATTATTATTATTATTATTATTATTATTATTATTATTATTATTATTATTATTATTATTAATCAATTTTCATTCAAATCAAGATATTTTCGTTAACAACCCACCAATTTTTAAGCACAAACATTTTTTAATTTATATTTGGTAATACTAATAACTTAATTATTATAATTATAATTATTATAATTTTAATTATTATTATTATTATTATTATTATTATTATTATTATTATTATTATTATTATTATTATTAATATATATATATATATATATTATTATTAATAATAATAATAATAATAATAATAATAATAATAATAATAATAATAATAATAATAATAATAATAATAATAATAATAATAATAATAATAATAATTTTTATTATTATTATTATTATTATTATTATTATTATTATTAAAATTATTATTAAAATTAAAATTAAAATTAATATTATTATTATTATTATTATTATTATTATTAATTATTATTATTATTATTATTATTATTAATTATTATTATCATTATAATTATTATTATTAAGTCATTATAATATTACTAATAAT
>JABUQX010016292.1:22500-25000 GCA_015478945.1 Trachelipus rathkii | reverse complement strand
ATGGCTCCCTGGCGCCCAAGTTATCAGTGCAATTAATATTATTACTATGGCAAATAAAAGGTCCACTTTGTTAAATTTCAGATTTAAGAAACTAACAGGTGACGATATAAAAACAGAATTTCACTGAAATTATTCAAAGTCAAAATGATGAAAATAATATCATAAACGATTTGAACTTTAGTTTTTCAAGCATAAATAAGTATGATTTAGGTATGTATTTAAGTATGATTGCTTATCACATGATACAGATACAACAGATGAAGAAAATTTTAAGCTAAAATTTTAACCAGCTCTTGGACACCAGATGGAGGATTAAATTTTCCCATATGCGGGAAGAGAAAATTAAAATTTCAATTGCAATGGCTATTGAGATATTCATGACTTGTTTACACTCAGGTTGGGGAACAAGGGGCTTTGTGTAAGTACTGCGTTTTATTTTCAAAGGAGTGTGCAGGCAAGGGAAATCATGAGAAGCTCAAATCTCTCGTAACAGAGTCATTCAATAAATGGAAAGACGCCCATTGAAGATTTTAATCACCACTAAATCTCGGTATCACGAATAACAATACGTGGAGAAATGTTTTCAGACTCTTTCAGAGCAATCATGCCTGATGTACGGGTAAGTCTAGATTCATCAAGAACTAAAAGAATAAGTGAAAATAGAAAGAGACTCGTTCCTATTATAGAAACGATACTAATATGCGGTCTCCTAGGGTTACCTTTGAGAGGAACAGATGACTCGGGAGTAATTAGAGTAGGTGAAAAAGAACCTGACCATAACGTTGGAAATTTCAGATCTCTCTTACGCTTGAAATTAGCATGTGGTGATGAGACCCCGTAAAAAACACTTTGAAAATGCTTCTCTGAATGCTACATACATAAGTCCATAAATACAAAATGAATTAATTTACTATATTGAAGAGATTATTCAAGATCGAATTGTGAAAAAGGTTAATTTGGCAAAGTCATTTTCAGTTCTGGTTGATGAGACAGCAGATATTTCGCAAACTGTATAGGTCTCCTTGTGTATCAGATATATTGATAGAAATAAAGAAAACATATATGTACTTCGTGAAGATTTCTTAGATTTTGTGGCAGCTAAAAGCACAAAAGGAGAAGATCTGGTGGAAGTACTAGAAAGGTTGAAGGTATTTGGAATAAATAGTGTCTTTCTGATTGGACATGGATATGATGGTGCAGCTGCAATGAAGGGAAGTTTTAGAGGTGTTCAAGCTGGGATAAGACAAAAATTGTATGTTCATTGCTGTTCACATTCCTTGAACCTAGCCTTGAGACATGCATGAGAAGTACAGTACATTTGAAATTGTATCCGGACGTTGAAAACAACTGGGAACTATTTTAGGTCACCAAAGCGGACATCTATTTTAATAGAAAATATATAAAAGATTTTTTCCAGAGACAAACTGGACAAAACTAAGAAGAATGTGCGAAACCAGGTGGATGGCAATTCACGGTGGACTGTTGCGATTTAAAGAAATTTTCAAATCAATTATTGAAGCTTTAGGAAAACTTGAGATGGATCAAGAAATTGACACCTTTATAATCCTCAAATCTTTTGAAATCTATAATCACGACCGAATTTGTTATAAGTTTAGTTATGACATCAACTTTGTTCTCTCTCAATCATCCATTATATACTAAATTGCAGTCACCATCACTAGAAATAGCAATTGCTCCTGATCACATTGAAAGATGTGATGCTGGTTTTGAAAGATTTTAGCTCAAATATTGATAAAAAATTTTCAAACAGTTTTGAAGATGCAACAAAACTTTTGCATTCTGTTAATGAAGAAATGAGAATGCCGCAGGTCAGGGTCAATGTAAAAACAAATGACATAAAACAATTCTTTAAAATCGCAATTGCAAATTCCTTTTCTTGATGATTTTCAAGCCAGTTAAAGAGCCACAGATCAATTATTACCAAAGTTTGCATAATTCCATAGATATCTATTAAAAACTTTACAGATTTTGCTAATGTATTTGATCTATACAGACACATTGTGGACAAAGAAACTCTTAACGCCGAGTTTCTTTTGTGGAAAAAGATATACGAAAAACGAACATATGAGCCGGCCATCAAATACCCTCGGCGCCATGAATGAATGCAATCAGGAACTTTTACCAAACATTTTTGGATTGTTAAAGATCTTAGCATCTATTCCAGTCACAAAGTGCACTCTACACACAAAAAAAAAAACTGCTCAAATAGACAAATTTAGGATCCTCAAAACCGGTGTCAAAATTGAGCATGCAAAGTCGTCAAAATGGAAAGTTTTCAAATATCAAAAAGAGAAAAAATAATTCTCAACTGAGTACTTTTTCTGTGATTAGTTAATTGTCAATCTGATGAAAACAAATTACTCTATTTGAATAGTTTTGTTAAACTGTTCACTTTATATATATTTTACTTCCTTAAGAAACGTAAAATTATATATATATATATATATAATATATATATTAATATATATATATATATATA
>JABUQX010016292.1:10000-20000 GCA_015478945.1 Trachelipus rathkii | reverse complement strand
ACGGTAATTTTTTATCTTCATTTAGGGGCTTAGCCCTATTTTTTGATGTCTTAACCTTTTTTGTCCTTCCCCTTTGCTCCAAAGCTTGACAGATACCATGGGTCAATTTTGACCCACGGTAATTTTTTGTCCTTCATGGGTCAATTTTGACCCACGGTAATTTTTTTTCCTTCCTTTAGGGGCTTAGCCCTTTTTTGATGTCTTAACCTTGTTTGACCATGATATTTAGGCCTTGACCTTGCCATATACCATGGGTCATTTTTGGCCCACGCTAATTTTTTACCCACTCGTGGCCCACCGTCACATATTTCGTTCCTAACTTGTACGCATGTATGGACCTACCCTAACTTGAACACCTACACACGTGCGCGTGCGCACACACAACACACACGTATTCATCACTATTCACCTATCCTACATTCACACACACATATACTATTCTTACAAACAACATTTATTAACAACATTGACATTCAACTAGTGAACACTTTATAAGCAAATTTACCCATATAGATGACATCTTATAGCGAATTAATTACTTAGTCTTATATTAATACACCATACACATGCGGCGGTGCTGCGTACCCTACAAAATACATACACTTGAGATCAGAGTTAAATCCGTAATGGGGAGTTACTACGAATTCTTACCAGCGTGTTCAATTGTTTCGATGATACCTTCCTTAAATGGTGGACTTAGCCCTTTTTTGAATGTCTTAACCTTGTTTTAATAAAAAATGCTTTGACCTTAGCATGCAATTTCGGACAATTGAAATACTTATGACTTGCCAAGACTTATAGTATACCATGGCGTTACAATTTATTGGACCCTACTCTCTCTCGATTATCGCTCACGTGTCGATGTCTTGATCGACGTACCTCCCGCAATCTAGCGGCGTAGATGAAGTATCGTAGCTTCACGCCTGTGCTGGCGTGTTAGATTCATTTCTATGGCTGAGAGTAAGACTTGTTGTAGTGCCAAGTGATCAGCAGTGTATACACATAAGGGGTTTAGCATTAAGTGTATCACCACGTAGTTCGTGTTGAATTGTAGCCAATGAGGAATGAGTAGGACATGAAGCTCAGTCAAAGAAGTGATTTCAATTCAAGGATTGAGAATCATCGTATAGTAGATGGTTCCACTCAATAGAGGATGACGTGCGGCACGTGAGTCGAACCACATGAGTGCCACGTGCTAGTGCAAAGGGCCACGACATCGCTTTCACAAGCTTGTGCGAGCCTCTCACATTTTGTTGTCAGAAGGTCATTCTTTTCTAGCTCCGATATCGCCGTGAGCACTCCACCAGAAATAGCGTCGCTAAGATGGTGTCTACCCTGGTAGGTCTAATAATAGCTGTAGGTGGAATGGATTGCCTTAGGTGTGGGTGATATTACAGAAACCTGCCATTACGAAGAATGTTTTTTGACCTACTATGAGTTAGTCTTTTTCATCTAAAACTAGTTTAGTACAACACCTTATGACCAACTAATTAAGCTGCTGAGTTACTACTCTGATCTCTATAGACATGTCTTTGGCATTAAGATGAGCAATCCTCATCAGTATCAGTTACTCGAGCTGACGACTGCCTAACATACCAGAGGTTGCACTTACACTTTACCTTCACACACTCTATATGTATTTGATTTAATTAGACCTTATCAATACTTTGCATTTGTCCATTGCTGAGAGGCTTTGAGAGTGGCTTAAGCGCCCCAGCATTAACATTGCATAATCATGGCAATTTGATATAGCCCACAAGTATGAATAAGCACTAAAGTCGCATTCAAAAAAATGCTCAGCATTTGATGCCCCTAACACTATGAAGTTCGTCTTTAGATGCACGTCATCTATGATGCCGGTCGATCTTGAGACCACTATATTGATGATTCATCTTTGAAAATGAAATCATCTTTGATGGCTCATCTCTACCCTACATCAAAGAACAGAGTTAATATCCATTCTCTCCCCAATGTATATAAGGCGATCACCAGGAACGCGCATTGATTCACCGCGTGAAGTCCACGAACCCCGCTACCCGCAGGTTTGACCCGGCCGAGCGAATGAAAATATAATACTATAAGTCATTCATTTTTTATTTCATACTTAAACATTTTTTATTAAAAACATTTTCGCGAACTTAAAACTGTAACTCATTACAGACCTTAAAGCAGTAACACATATATTTATAACATTATTTTTATTAATACTTTTTACTTAATACTTTTTAATTTGTAAATTTTTAAAAATTGTATGTAGAAGAAAAAAACCAGAGTGCCTGATATTATGAAACATTTATTTTACTACAAACTGTACGAATTTTATAAAAACATTAACATTACTACCTTAAAGCAGTAAATTCGTAAATCAATAAAGGTGTAAACCTAGCACCAAGAGGGGATTAGTATGTGCTTTTGTTTTTACTGCTTTTACTGCTTTAAATCATGTTTTACTGCTTTAACTCAAGTTTTTTACTGTTTTAACTTATATGTTTTACGCTTTAACTCACATATTATTAACATTACATTACCTTAAAGCAGTAAATCAGTAATCAATAAGAGGTGTTACCTAACACCTAGGGGGGATTAGTTAGCTTTTGTTTTATGCTTTATGCTTTAACTCATGTTTTTAACTGCTTTAATACATGTTTTACTGCTTTAAACTCATATGTTTTTACTGCTTTAAACTCACATATTCATAAAACTTACAATACCTTAAAGCAGGTAATCCAGAAATCAATAGAGGTGTGTGTGGTGTGACTAACACCAAGGGGGGATTAGTATGCTTTTGTCTTTACTGCTTTACTGCTTTTAACTCATGTTTTTTACTGCTTTAACTTCTGCTTATACTGCTTTAACTTTCTGCTTACTGCTTTAACTTTCTGCTTTACTGTTTTAACTTTCTGCTTTACTGCTTTACTCATAGTTATTTTTATTAACATTATGTTTTTATTTTGTTTAATACTTTTTATTTTTTTATTATTATTTTTATTATTTTTTATTATTTTATTTTTATATACTATTAGTGCTATTTACTTCATGCCTATTGTTATTATTATTTAGAACACACATACACACACACACACACACACACACACACACTTACACATATACACACATTCACTATGACACTTAATACACACATTCACTATGACACTTACATTTTACCCATAGACACTTACATTTCCACTTATACACATGCGGTCACACACACATTCAGCTATGATACTTATACACACATTCACTATGACACTTTCATTTTGTCCATAGACACTTACATTTACCACTCACACACAGATTACTTACACTCACACAGATTTACTTACACTCACACACAGATTTACTTACACTCACACACAGATTTACTTACACACACAGATTTACTTACACTCACACACAGATTACACAACCACACACAACACATTACACACCCCGGCACACTCACTTACACATATAACGTATAATTTATTGTAAAACATTTATGTTTTTAATTAAACAGCGTACATTTAGTATTACTCATTCAAAATAAATAAAATTATTTCAAAGTTTCTTAAAACTCTATAATAAATCAATCATTATCATAACAAAAGAATTTATTATTAACTGTTAATACTTTTTGTTATAAATTTTATAACTATCAAGTTTTAAAATAACTTTTACTAAAATTTTTTATTGAAATTTTATTAAAAAACATATATTTTACGTACCTTAGAATAAATCAGTTAAATCAGTAAGGACAGCCCCTAGCACCCCTCTGCATCAAGCTATGCCACGTTTTGTTCTATTGACTTACTGCTTTACCTCATCTTTAACCATGTAATAAGTATAAAATAACAAAATAAGTTCTTCTCTGCTAACATAAAATGTATTTTATTAAAATCATTCTAAGTTTTTTATTTAAAAATAACAATATTCACTTTCATTTATATTATTCACTCGATGTTTATAAATATTTCAAAGTTTTTTAAATAATTCGGAGTTTTCTTGATTATTATTATTATTATCGATTGTACATTGACAATCCATTCACGAGAAAACACACAACCCAGCAACTGCCTTACAGAACGAAACTGACCATCTCTGTAAAAATGTGTTGGAACCCACGACTACTTAGGTCTAAAATTTAGATACACTATCAACTTCCATTTGATACCCGAGAACAGGGCAATTTACAGCCTAGGCAAATTCCAGGTACACACAATACTATGATTCCAACAACTGCGCCTTTTACTGTAAAAATGTCGTGCAATAACTACGTTAGCCTAAATTAGGTCTATAATTATAGGATTAAGCCTTTTTGTAGACGAGCTAATTTAATCCTAATACAAGGTCAAAAGGTAATTCCCGTATAGACAAGAATCATTTTTTTATTTTATTTTTTATTAAATATATTTTCAACAACGGGAAAACATGCTGGATCTGGTAAGATCCTTTAAGCAGTGTAAAATAGAAATGTTTTCCCTACTTAGTGACCTTGGTCGGGGTAATCCTTATATCTTATTGACCTTCCGTATGTGATTGGTCGAGAATTATTTTATTCGTCTTTTAAAATTAACTTTAGTTCTTACTAAACTTGGTATTTGACAGGTTGTGTGTTTTACTTATCTTTCAATAGACCACGAAACTCATTTTAATACATCAATAGTTCATTTAGCTGTTAGCGTTGCACACAGTTAATCTGATTGTATTAAAGTGCTATTTTTTTATTACTAAAAGTGCCCTACTATCCACCATACTTCCGAGTAAATAAAAAATACCCTCACTCAAACTTGAAGGAATAATTATCTAATACTTCACCATGAATCAAGATAATAATTAATTCACTAGGTTCATAAAGCTAACCACCAGGGCTCAGCATGAGCCCCACCCGAAAGGCAGCCAACCCCGCACCCGCTGGTGCGTCCCGCCGCGTCCCCGCCCCGCGTACCCGCCCGCCCGCGTGCGCCCGCAGGCGCAATTATTTCCGCGTTCCCGCCCGCGGCGTGCGCCCGCGGCGCAATATTCCCGCGCGAATTATTATTTAGAACACGCATACACACACACACGCACACATACGCACACACAGACACACACAACCCACACACACACACACACCACACACACACACACGCAACTCACTTACACATATAACGAATAATTTATTTAAATTTTCTTTATTTTTATTTTATTATATACTTAGTGTTATGTTACTTCATGCTATTTTATTATGATTTAGAACACACATCACAAACCGCACACATAACACACACACACCACACGCACACTCACTTACACATTTAACGTATATTTATTTAAAAACATTTTATTTTTATTATTATATTTAGTGTTATTTACTTCGCCTATTGTTATTATTATTTAGAACACACATACACACACACACACACACACACACACATACACACACACATACGCACCCACCCACTCGATATTTTGATGCCTCAAACTTTGAATGCCTCAAGTTTTTGATGCCCAACTTTGATGTCTCAGTTTTGATGGCCTCAACTTTGATTCCTCTGCTTTTGAGCCTCAACTTTGATACCTCGCTTTTGATGCTCAGCTTGATCCCCAACTTTAATAAACTAGCTTTATACCTCAGCTTGGTGGTTCATCTTTGATGACTCATCTTTGATCGGTCGTTCATCTTTGATACACTATTATTGATGATTCATTTATAAGCAGTTACACTTACCATAGACACTTACACTATACATTATACAGCACAACACTATATCATCTTTATTCACACATCGCACATACAACATAGACACTTACGTTCACCCATAGACACTTACATCACCCGCACACACAATATATATATTATATATATAATATATATATATATATATATATATATAATTATATATATATATATATATATAATAATAATAATATAATATATATATATATATTATATAATATATTTCATTCGCGCCGATATTTGCGCCTGCGGGCGCACGCGGCGGGAGGGAACGCGGAAATATTGCGCCTGACGGGCGGCAACGCGGGCGGGCAGGTACGCGGCTGCGGAGGACGCGGCGGACGCACCCGAGGCTACGTCGTTCGCTGCCATTGCCAGCGCTCACGGAAACACCCTGCAAAGTTAGCTTTATAACTAGTGAATTAATGATTATCTATGCTAAGCTGAAATTAATAATTATTCCCAATGTAAAGTATTTTTATAAATATCATATACACTTAGTAAAATAAAACACTTTTAATACAAATCAGATAACTTGTGCACCGCTTAACAGCTAAAATGACTATGATTTTAAAATGAGTTTGGGTCTAAAAGATAATAAAACACACACCTGCTCAAATACAAGTTTAAAGAACAAAGTTAATTTTCAAAGACGATAAAATAATTCTCGACCAATCACATACGAGGTCATATAGAGATAAGGATTACCCCGACCAATCACAAGTAGGGAAAACATTTCCTTTTTACCTGCTTAAAGGATCTTACCGATCCAGCATGTTTCAGTTTGAAATATATTGATATAAAATAATAATAACAATGATTCTTGTCTATACGCGGAATTACCTTTTGACCTTGTATTAGGATTAAATTAGCCCGTCTACAAAAGGTTATCCTAAAATTTAGACCTAAATTTAGGCCTAACGTGTATTGCACCACATTTTACAGAAAAAGGTCAGGTTGAAATATATTTTGACCTGGAATTAGGCTTAAATCGCCCCGGGTTACAAAAAGGATTATCCTAAATTTAGACCTAAAGTAGTTATTTCAACACATTTTACAGAGAGAGGTCAGTTTCGTATCTGTAAGGAGTGCGGGTTGTTGTGTTTTCTCGTGATGAATTGTCAATGTACATTAGATATAATAATAATAATTAAAGAAAACCCGAATTATTAAAAACTTTGAAATATTTTTATTTAACATCGAGTGAAATAATATAAATGTAAGTTAATAATTGTTATTTTTAAATAAAAACTTAGAAAGATTTTAATAAAAATACATGTTATGTTAGCAGAGAAGAACTTATTTGTTATTTGAACATTATTACATGGTTAAGATGATGTAAGCAGTAAGTCAATAGAACAAAACGTGGCATAGCTGATGTAGAGGGGGCTAGGGGCTGTTCCTTAACTATTTATTGATTTATTCTTAAGGTACGCTAAAATATATGTTCAATTAAAATTTCATAATAAATTTTAAGTAAAATTTATCTTAAAACTTTAATTAGTTATAAAATTTATAAACTAAAGTAACAACATTTAATTAAAATTTATTTAAACCAAAGATAATGATTTATTATAGAAGTTTTTAAGAAACTTTGAAATATTTTTAGTTATATTTAAATGAGTAATATAAATGTACGTGTTTTATTAAAACATAAAATGTTTTAATAAATTATACTTATATGTGTAAGTGAGTGTGCGGTGGGTATGTGTGTGTGTATGTGTGTAAATCTGTGTGCAAGTGTAAGTAAATCTTATGTGTTGTAAGTAAATCTGTGTTGTGATTGAGTGTAAGTAAAATCTTGTGAGTGTAAGTAAATCTGTTGTGAGTTAGTTAAATCTGTGTGTGGGTAAATGTAAGTGTTCCTATGGAAAATGTAAGTGTCATAAGGAATGTGTGATAAGTATCATAGTGAATGCTGTGTTTGCCGCATGGTGTATAAGTGTAAATGTTAAGTGTCTATTTTTTCCTTTTTTTTGGTAAAATGTAAGTGTTCATAGTGAATGTGTGTATAAGTATCATAGTGAATGTGTGTATATGTGTAAGTGTATGGTGTGTTGTGTGTGTGTGTGTGTGTGGTGCATGTGTGTTGTGTGTGTGTGTGTGTGTTCTAAATATAATAACAATAGGCATTGGAAGTAAATAACACAAAAGTATAATAAAAATAAAATAATAAAAATAATAAAAAAATAATAATAAAAAATAAATTAAAAGTATTAAAACAAATGAAAAACATAATTGTTTAATTAAAAAATATCATGAAGTTAAAGCAGTTAAAGCAGAAAGTTAAAACCAGTAAAGCAGAAAGTTTTTAAAGCAGTAAAGCAGAAAGTTAAAGCAGTAAAAGCAGAAAGTGAGTCAAAGCAGTAAAACATGAGTTAAAGCAGTATAACAGTAAGTAAAACAAAGGCATACTAATCCCCCCCTTGGTGTTAGGTCACACTTTACTGATTTACTGATTTTTTACTGATTTACTGCTTTTGTAATGTTAATGAATGTGAGTTTAAAGCAGTAAAACATATGAGTTAAAGCAATAAAACATGAGTTAAAGCAGTAAAAACATGACGTTAAAGCAGTATAAAAGCAGTAAAACAAAAGCATACTAATCTCCCCTAGGTGTTAGGTAACACCTCTATGATACTGTTACTGCTTTAAGGTATGTTAATATTGTTAATAAATATGTGAGTTAAAGCAGTTAAACATATGAGTTAAAGCAGTAAAACATATGAGTTAAAACATGAGTTAAAGCAGGAAAGCAGTAAAACAAAGCATACTAATCCCCTCTTGCGTTGCTAGGTTACACCTTTTATTGATTTGACTGATTTACTGCTTAAGCGATATGTAATGTGTGATGTTTTTAATAAAATTTCGTACAGTTGTTGTAAAATAAAGTTTATATATCAGGCACTCTGGTTTTTTCTTCTTACATACAATTTTTAAAAATTTATAAATTAAAAAGTAATTACAGTAAAAAGTATAAGTAAAAATAATGTAATAAATATATGGTTAAATAATTAGGATACTGTAATGAGTGACATTTTAAGGTTCGCGAAATTGTTTTTAATAAAAAATGCTTAAGCATGAAATAAAAATGAATTGACTTATAGTTATAATATTTTTCATTCGCTCGGCGGGTCCACCTTGCGGGTGCGGTTCGTGGGGACTTCAGCGTGTGAGATCATGCTGCGGTCCGGTGATAGCTTATAACATAGGTTAGACATTAATATTAACTCGTTCTTTGATGTAAGGTAGAGATGAGCCATCAAAGAGATTTCATCAAAGATGAATCATCAATAAGATGGTCTCAAAAGATGGACGGCATCAAGATGACGTCATCAAGCACGAACCTTCAAAGTGAGGGCATCAAGCTGATGCATTTTATGATGGAGCATCAAAGTTGGGGCATCAATGCTGAGGAATTTATGCTGGGGCATCAAAGTTGAGGCATCAAAGTTGAGGCTTCAAAATATCGAGTGTGTGAGTGTAAGTGTAAGTGCATCTGCGGTTGTTGGGGTGTGAGTGTAAGGTAAGGTTTATGTAAGTGTCTATGAGGCTGTAAGCGTTATAAGCTGCATAGTGTGTTAAGTGTAGAAAAAGAACTAGACTATAAGTAGGAAGCAATTCCTAGCAGGTTGTAATATACACCAATCGAATCTTCATACCTTATACCTAGGGTAGACACCCATATTAGGGCCTATTCGGGGCTCAGGGGAGGCTAGAAAAGACTTGAAAAAAAGTGGCACCGCAGTTGGGCACTATTGTTGCACTCACTGACACTCTTGCACTCACTTCGGCACTCATTGGCATCACATTGGCACTCATTGGCACTCACTTGGCACTCACCTGCACTCACTTGGCATCAACTCTAAATACTCAATGAATACTTAATGAACATCACTAATACTTCTTACGGGTGATGGGAACCATCAAAGCCATCAAGTTAGCGTGGTTCAAAATTGACATGGTATATGGCAAGGTCAAGTCCGAAATATCATGGTCAAAACAAGTTTAAGACATCAAAAAAGGGCTAAGTCCCTTAAAGGAAGGACAAAAAAATTACCGTGGGCCAAAAAATTGAACCATGGTATCTGTCAAGCTTTGGAGTAAAGGGGCGCACGCGCACGGTGTATAGTGTAATGTAAGTGTCTATGGTAAATGTAAGGGTCATAGTGAATGTGTGTAAAAGTGTAAGTGTGTGTGTGTGTGTGTGTGTGATGTGTGTGTGTGTGTGTGTGTCGTGTGTGCGCACGCGGCACGTGTGTTAGGGCTGTCAAGTTAGGGTAGAGTACGTCCATACATGCGTAC
>JABUQX010016292.1:0-2500 GCA_015478945.1 Trachelipus rathkii | reverse complement strand
TGTCCAAAATACTTTCAATCAAACTCTGATATTTAGTAGTGTAAGCTACTTCTTCCTTTAAATTAAGAGGGCAAGATCCAATATTGGGCTCGGGCTGAGCCCCATTTTCACCCCACATAAAATTGGACATAAAATTCGGAATTTTCAGCCGATTTTGACTCTATAAACACCAAACTTTAGCTTTTTTTTTTCCGCCCTCTGAAACGTTGTTTTCGGGTGTTTTTCTGTGACTGTAGTCATTCTTTCAGAATTTTAAATTTTTCCAAATCCATGTTTTTGACATTTGTCAAAACTCTTAAACTATTTATTCATGGAAATGACTTCAAACCTGAAATATACATAGATAGGTCCATTACCTACAATCGTTGAGAAGTACTTTTTCGATTTATACAGTTTTGTGCTCAGCGTTGTCCAATTTCCAAACCCACTTTTTTTTGGGATTTTGAAATGAAAAATTGCGATAATTTTTTTTCTACTCATTCGATCATATCAAATTTCTAAGACTTCGTTAGAGTCACGGTGCGCAAGCTGCTCTTTTTTACTTAGATAATTGTTTTGTATACTCAAAAGAAAATTTTTTAAAAAATTTTCAAAAAAATATTTTTTTTGAAAATTTGTTCCAAAAAAAAATCCAAACCTAATGCATATACAAAGAAATTATCTAAGTAAAAAATATGCACCTCCTCCGACTACATATGCCCTGAAAATTTGATGTTGATCAGATGAGTAGAAAAAAATTATCGCAATTTTTCATTTCAAAATCCACAAAAAAGTGGGTTTGGAAATTAAACAACGCTGAGCACAAAACTGTATAAATTGAAAAAGTTCTTCTCAACAACGAATTATATGGTAATGGACCTATCTATACATATTTCAAGTTTGAAGTCATTTCCACGAATAGTTTAGGAGGAGTTTTGACAAATGCCAAAAACATGGATTTTGAAAAATACTTATATATTTTGAAAAATATTTAAATATCGAAAAATACCTATTTTCTCGCATAACGTTCTCAAACGTTCGCGACTTCTCAGAGGTCAGAATTGACAACTTTTTTATTTTATGGCCATATCTAGCAAGTTTCCATGCATTCTGGCTGATTTTATTATATTTATGGCTAGATAATATAGATTTAAAAATACTTTTTATATTTATTTGCTTTATTTTGTAATTTACGACAAAATTAATTTATGCAGTCTTTACGGACAAGTTAAAATGTATATTATGGAGAGACAAATGCCCCCCCGAGAAGTCGGCAGTAAGACAAACAAGCACTGGCAATATGATAAAACTAATTCAGCGTTGGTAACACACAGATCAACCCGGAACCATACAATGGATATTCAAAATATGCAACCAATTTTCTCTGCCCCACAAATCAATAAAAGAAAAATTATTGAATCATATGTCAAAAAATTCAGGGAACTTTAACAAACAAGACGGTGAGTTTAAAATAGACTTCATTCAAAATATAGCATTAGGATCATCAAGAAAAATAAAAAAAGTAACATCCAACTAAAAAAAAAAAAAAAAAAAAAAAAAAAAATTCTTTGCTTAAAATTTATGAAATGAACTCTTTCTCTTGAACAAGGTCTGAAAGGATATATAGTAATGTTAAATTAATTTAATTGTTTTGTGAAATATTTTAATATATTTTAATTAAAAAGTTTTAATATACAGTTGAAATAATTAAAGGGCAAAACCTTAAGTATATTATTATATATAAGTATATGTATATAGTATATATATATATATCTCTATATATATATCTATAGTATATATTTATATCTAGTATATCGTAGGTATATAATTATAACGCACTAATTCGTAGCATGATAATGAGGCAGTATAGGTATATAACTAGGGTATAATAGTATATACTAGCTATGATACTATATATATATTATTATTATATAATAATATATGTACTTCTTAGTTTTACCATATATATATATTATAATATTATAATATATAATATATATATATATTATATTATATATATATATATATATATATAATATATATATATATTATATATATATATATATAAATATAATATATATATATAAGTATATATATAAAATAGGATATATATATGTGTGTGGTGGGTGTGTGTGGTGTGCGTAGGTGTGTGTAGGTGTGTGTGTGTATGTGTGTAGGTGTGTGTGTGCGTGTGTGTGTGTGTGTGTGTGTGTAAATTCGTCCTGTTGACCTACTTAACCTCCTTATAGGAGATCCCCAAATTTCCTTTTGTTTTGAAGCTTACCCCAAAGCCTTCCCCCATATTCTGAATGAACTTAAACTCCGGCCGCAATTCGCTAACCATCTGCAAATCTGATAGGAGGATGCCTTGCTCGTGCAAAGCTTCACGATATTTATACAATATACTATAATACCAATGCCGTAAAACAAAAACTTCAAAATGATATAAGGCTTAAGTGTTATAATAGATATTAAATCACCCTTTTCAAAACTGTTAAAGTGTGTGAAATAACACACTTCT
>JABUQX010016291.1:0-11907 GCA_015478945.1 Trachelipus rathkii | reverse complement strand
GGTGAGATACAACATCAAATATCAAGCAGAGACGTAAACACGACACACACCAATTCTACAACACACAGCACACGCCGCATCCAGACCACGCTTGACAATTGTGACCCATTAACTATTATATCGCCGCGAGCCAATGCATCGGTGAAAGTCGTATGATCTGATTTCTTTTTGGTATTCGACGAAAAAATAGGGCCATAAGTGACTTAGTTTATAAAAGATACACAGTGGTCCGCAAAAAGATATTAGTTGTTCTCGAATCAGATATGTATTATTGATGGAGAGCAATGAACGGAGAAGCTAGCATTCACAGTCGGCGAGCAGGGGAAGATTTGAAGGGATTTGTAAACCCTTGTAGAGTAGGTGGACAAAGTCGTAGCGACAGGAGGTTTATTTATAGGCCCGCGAGTCATGGGGATCCCATTGGGAGCAGACGGAAAATTGTTAAAAGGTGGGGTTTATATGATGGTATTTCGTAAGTGGTTGTGTGCTACAGTGTAGAGACATTTTATTACCATGAGGAGTGGCTTATATTGATCTTATATCGGACGGTGTGAAAAGACCAGGAGATAAATGCAAGTGTCATGGTCATCGCAACTACGTACATGAACTTGATAGTGGTTTGAAGATAAAAGAGACAAAGGAATTGAAGAGAAAAAATTTAAACGATGGCTGGCAGGTGGAGGATTTGAAAACACTGCAGATGACTATGCGTTCCAAAAAGTTAGAGATTCATCAAGAGTGGTTCGCATTGCAAAGAAATTGTTAAGGTGGACGAAGTCGCGAAATGTATTAATGGCTAAAATGTTTTCGTGAAAATGACAGGATTCGCATATTCGCTGTTTGTTTTCGAGCATCAGAGACTTCAGATGGCGGCAAAAAATATGAGAAATAAGGTGATAATTACAAGTAGTGATACACCCAGGATACCATAACTAGGTTGATATTGAAGATCAAGGTCTATTTGTCTGAAATAAAACAATCGAGGTAATTAGAGTAAAAGGTTTGTTGTTTACCGTTCACCAATTAATATAGATATAAAAGAAAGGGCAATTGATTTGAAGATGAGTTAGCTTGCGATAGCGCATCTTATGTATTGAAGTAGAATCATCGGTAGTGAAACTGTAGAGGCGTGAAACATGTGAAAACTAAAGCGCTTACTGTGTAGATTACGGGCTCATTTGTGTATGTGAAGAGAAGGTGAAAGATCCCGACATATATACATGATGGATTTAAACAGTATGAGATCGAGGATGTATTGTGCACACTAGAGCGATGATAATTTGTACGACTTTGAACGGCAGCGTTTTTGTGAATGATAGTAAACTAAGAGAGATTAAAAATGTAGAGAAAATCCGCTGACCATATAGCCCATTGGATTTGTATACTCTGCGCGAACTTACTGAAACAATAGATACAATTTGAGTGATAAAAACGCAAAAAAATAATTCTAGTACTGGATTAATGAACAGGTATTAATTATTAACAAAAGTGAGTCATTGGAGGAATCAGCCATCTTCTTTATATAAATAGGTGTAATACCGGTTACCTGAGTAAATCTTAATAATTTGTCACGATGAATAAAGGACAAATATCTTTCTGGTCTCGAGCAGATCCGGTGCCCGTTGAGAAAAGAATCACGAACGGGGAGGGTCCTGGTAATGTCCCTGTAATCAGTGTGGATAGGTTTTGAAGCGTTCCTAGTGATAGATGAAACGGGCGGATGATATACTCCTTTATAAATGTAAAATTCGCCTTTGTTGGATTATGGGGATTTCTTTAACTAAGTTCGGACGTCACCTTGCAGGTTTGTATTAGCTATCCGATCAGAGTGGAGGAAGATCCTATTAAGACCAAAAGCAGAACGTACAATTCATACAATCTAAGGTCTACGGGATTGCAATCATGTGTTATGGGATTAGTGTGTTGGGGAGAACCAAGCGGAAGGGTCCGGTGAGATTGTTCACTTGCGCGCTCGCACAGATTAGGTATTCGCGCGGGCTGTGGGTTGAAACCTCTCCTAACGGTCTAAGCAGTGAATTCTAAGGGTGCATGAGTAGAAGTGATTGTTGACGTTTTTCAAGGGTTTAGTTCGCTGCTTCTGCGAAAACTTGCCGTTTGAAAGTATTGGCATGTTAAGTATGGGAAGTTATAGCTTTATTGCTTCCGGGTGCTCAACCAAGAGCCGTCACGTTACTTTCTAAAATCGGGGTTCTCAGTATCATACAGTTTTATTTGGAGAAGTGGTTCGGAAGCCAATTGACACCTGAAGGAGTGAATTGATGCGTTGTCCCTGGTGGTTGGGGATGCCGTTGCCAGTGTATTGAGCGTCCAAATTAAGCACGAGGGATTTAGGGCCGTGGAAGATTTAACGCTATTATTATGTCAACGCCGTTGAAAATATAATTGAAAGAAGCACACGGGAAGGAAACCACATATGGAAAAAGATAAATCCCGAAAAGGGGATACATCTTAGTTAAGTGAGCAAATTGTATATAAGTTATATAAGTTATATATATATATAATATAAGTAGCAGGGGAAAAGTTAACAATGGATTAGAATATATAAAAATATAGAACGAGATAAAACAATATTTGGGTTTAAATGTTTTTTACGAAAAGTTTTAATGGATCATTTGGGCAATGATGTGCAAAAAATCTGCAGGAGAATGAACTTGCCATTAAGAGAAATATTTGGAGAAAATGCGACCAATGTTACCAACTGAGGCGAACAAGTTTTTAATGGATCATCTTGGGCAATGATGATGCCAAAAAATCTGCAGGCAGATCCCTCAGGTAATGTTGTGAAACTGTTTAAACTTCAATTTTGATGGATACATGCCAGAGAGCCGTTCTAAAAAGACCCACTTTCAGTTCACGATCAAAAGGCTTTCTGTGATGAGTATGTTCAAGGGAGGCATTAGGTCCCGCTAAGTAGATTGAGAAGATGGGCTGGTTATAAAATTTGGTCCATGGAATCATGCTTTAAGTGGTTAGCTACTTGACCTCTGACAACATCCTTCCTATTTTGCTACACAAGGACCAAGCCCAACTAAACATGTGTTGAAAAAAGCTGGTTGCCAATATACTTGCCTTCAGGTTTATGCTCCTGCCGCTTGTTCGAAATAACAGTATCATCCAAACTGACATGAACTGCTCCCTAAGCATAATCTTCTCATCCTTCGAACAAGAAACCGAATCTTCTCACATAGTAGTGATGCTGAACCAACAGCCATACGTACCCACCAAGAAAAAGATAGAACAAATCCCAAAAGTCAATGCTTCTCTTGCTACATCTACTTGAACAAATATTCCTATATGCAATGGCGAAAGAATGATGAAAAACTAAAAACTTATCAGAAAATCTTCGGTCTTTCAATTCTAATACTCCAATCATTAGCCAACAAAATGGTACAATTTTCCAATCTTTTAACCCTTTAAATATACCGTAAAACAACCATCAAATAAAATAGCAAATCAATAATTAATGTAACCGAATTATCTCCATCAAACATATTTATAAATAAGACTTTTGCATTAAACCACTACCTTAATCATAGACCACTTTAATATCCCGCGCTTAACATTTGCAGAATGGAAAGTTGACCTCAGAACTTGGTGAAGAGGAATACCACAGTTGAAAAACTATATGGAATGCCCCCAATACTGGCACTAACCCAGATTTATCCGACCAGCACTACCAATGGACGTTTGTAGAACCACCAAACCACACGCAATTTACCGGATACAGAAATCAGGTCATTTATTGGACAACTACTGTACTTAAAGTCAGATACATCCAGGATCCTGTCCACATCTCACTCTTAGCCGTTTTGACCGAAAGTGTCAACATATATTAACGAAGAGCAATAAATATAACAAAACGTCCAGTGGTCATACGGGATTTGAGAATCCAATACAGGTTCATCACTTACTAAACGTACAAAGCAAGAAACATGCCGTCAGCTATTTAATGCTCAAAAAGGACACATATCATCAGTCATCATGCATCTGATTATACCAGAATAGGTATTTTAAACCTTTCTATAAACTTTGTTGCAATTTTTGGCAAAAAATTAGAAGAAATTTGGTAGTAAAATAACATGTATTTCTTGTGTTGCAAAAAAAAATATGCAACTTTAAAAAAACCCCAATACTTCATTACCCAATCCCTTAAGCTTATATTCTACTATTACGAAATAGATCCACTCGCCCAGTAACAAATATATCATTCTAATGTAAATTAAAAATACTAAGATATTGTGTTGATTACAGAAAGTAGTCAAGCGACCAATCCATCAGAATATATTTATAGGAGCAATCTTCTTAAATACCAGCCAATACGCAAGCCGACAATATTTATCTTAATACTTTCCGAAAATTTTTTGTATGATTTAATATTTCAAGTTAGCCACAAATAGCAATTTAATCTCATTATAATCTTTTGAAAATACAAAATATATCATACTAACTAACTAACCCCACTCAATAACAATAACTATATACCTATATCATAATAATATACTAAACTATAAATATTATATAATACATATAATATATACTACTATATAATAATTATATATATAGTACTAAACCCTATATATATATAAAACCATATAATAAATAAATATAACCTATAGCTACTATATACACTACTACGTTACACCACTAAAATATATAACTACTATATAACTAACTTGTAAATTTAAAAATTATTAAAAAAACATCTTAATACCACTTACTTTTTTACTACATACTACATAATAACTATACACCTCACTAATAATCAACTAAAAACCACTCTAT
Organism: Trachelipus rathkii; assembly: GCA_015478945.1. NCBI lineage: Eukaryota > Metazoa > Arthropoda > Malacostraca > Isopoda > Trachelipodidae > Trachelipus > Trachelipus rathkii. The sequence goes on along the minus strand of JABUQX010016291.1, from coordinate 7,104 downwards.
AATACCATACTAATAAACCACACACTAAAACCCCACAACCACACTCCTACACCATATAATAATACTAGCCTCACTCTCATACACATAGATAAACCCTATACATAATCACCATACTCCAACAAACAAACTACACAAATCAACATTAAAGTACACACATCACAATATAACGCATATATGTATACAATACCCAAATTCTACCATACCACCTAATATTACCACCTATTACCTATACAAAGATAAACAAAAACTATATAAATAACTCAATATATAGTTATAATATAATACCAGAACATACTAATAACTAAACAAACACACACAATAAACAAAATAAACCTATAATCATATATTATATATATATATATAATATATATTTATTTACGTATATATATACATATACTAAACATAAAAGACAAAACAACATACTACCCACACCACAACTACTACACTATACCTAAACCACACTACAATACACATACACATCAATACGACATACCCAAATAAATATATAATCATATCAATATATAAATATATAATATATAATAGTATATAACTATAATATAATAATCTACTAAATATTAAATATAGATAACATATATAAAACACTATATAATATAATATATAACTAACATAATATATATACAATAACCCTTAAAATAGATTTAATAAGTTACAGGAAATATACTTACCACATACAACACACTACCCATCAACACTACTATTACAAATAATATCAAATATATATACACCACACTATAACCAAAAACACCCTAACTATCAACCTATAATATAGCTAACATAACTCCCAATTACTATACATATATCCCCTAAACCTCAAATATCATAAGAATAAACTATATACATATATTATAACAATATAATTACATACCCTACACCATACATCAACCCAAAATAATCATACTACCATACTAATACAAATAGTAATCACACTATCACTATATCACCTCAACATATACTCAGCTATCACACTATATATACTCACAATAACACACCTCAACTCATAACCACCCATACCTATCACCACACTAATACATATAAATCATATAAAACGTACTCAATAAACCCAATATAAATAAACCACACACCCTCAATATACAATAACTAATATATAACCCAACACTTATACCCTAACCTTATTATATATATATATATATCTTACTTATACATCCATAATGTTAGGGGATTCCAATCAGTTACTATCACCTAACCATTGTCGTACATATAAAATATACTTGTTTTATATATAATTAATATTATAACTATAAACTCACTACTAACAACACACCATAACTATAATCACTAACACACTACAACTAATACTAACCTACCCACACTAAATTATAATAAACACAACATATACTATAAACAACAACTATATACATCAATAACTATAGTAACCAATACTATATATACTACCCACATAATATAAACAACAATACCATATACCAACTACATCAACAACTATATACAACACCACTACTATATATAACTATTATATATATATACTATATATAAACACATATATAACCTACATAACACCAAAATACCAACAAACCCAAACTCCCCTAACATCACATACTTATAAACATACATCAATATAACTATAAAACAACTACTACGCACATTAATACACTATTTATCAAAACATCAATTAATATATACCATACTCATACAACACCAAAATAGTAACTACGATATATATACTCAACCATAACAATAACACATAAACCAATACACATAAACCTCAATATACCTATAAATATAAACACATATAAATCTCACCTACTTCACTTATAATCATTATTTCAGACACTAAAACTAATAATACACACTCTCAAAACTGACATATATACAGTCTATAATAAACCCATTTTAAGTATAAACCTACTAATCTATACAAAAACCACAACACTACTCCACATCACAAACTAAACAACCATACATAAACGTACGCACCCCTATCGTATAATATTAATAAATAATACTCACACCAAATCAACCGTCCTCAAAAATATAAATCAAATATTATACATGTTTTGATCACATTATTATATAATACACTACTAAAAATACTACACAATAATATATATACAATATACCTACTACTCCACATAAACTATAACTACAACCAAATCGTATATAAATACCACTATATACTACCAACTAAATAACTACTAATATACTATATATTATAACTATACTATAACTAACTATATATACCCTAAGTATATATATGATATAATACAACCCCCAATATATACTTATATAATATACAACTTAACTAACTGGAATAAGATTAAAATTGGCAGAGCATCGGGCATACTCACCTAACACAATAACAAAATATATATATACTTGATATACAACTATATGGTACTACATATATTCACCAAAGCACAACCCACAGCACTCAAGTACATACACCCACAAGACTACTAGTACCCCAATATAATAATAACCTCATTAAATGATAAATTACCATATAATATATACCTATATATAACACTTATATAATATATAAACTATATAATATATAACCAGCAACCTATATAAACACACTAACATTATTCGAACAACAAACACATCAACCAACCCTCTGATAACTATCTATCTAACTATATAACTATATATCACTATAATAATATATATAACATATAAACACTATAGTCACTATTACACAATGGTTTGTCAAATACAACCTAATATATATATACACTAATACAATATATATATACAAGTACCTAATAAAATATACTAAATCAAATATATATAATATATACTAAAGACCAGCTATTCAATAACCTACCATAATATACCATATATACTCAAATATAATACCAACACTGTCTCTGCAGTCACGCGTCACTCCAATAATATATATAACCGCCCACCATATATATATATATTACCTAAATAAATATAATATATATAATAATATTATTCATATATGTATATGAATAAATATAAACAGAAGAATAATACTAAATATATAAACTAAATACTATTCATATATTATTTTCCTACTATATTACATACACTATATAATATAAAGATATATTATATATATATTATATATAATTTATATAATATCTTGTATCACAAACGATTTTTAAGAAACTTTTTTTTATTTACTATAATGTGTAACTATATATGCCTATGTAAACATACACATCCCTGAACACACGTCTCCGAGAAAATACTCGAATCTCGAAATCTACCTAACTTCGCATGTTCTGTTGGCTTAAACATTCTCTTCTTCCCTCTAGTACATAATCTTGTGCATTATGCTACTTTGCTTTACCTAACAGAATCAGTTTTTCTTGCCCTGCATTCAATATTTTTGTAACTTCACCGCAGCACTGCTCCAATATATCTTTCTATTCCAACAATTAACTCGGGTCATCTTCATTATCTCCGGAGAATCTCACATCTACAACCAACACACCTGAACAATGGATCTGGAAGCATCCCTCCTCACTACTGATATATATTAGCAGCGTGGGTGAGGAGCGCCCGATCAATCATTTCAGTATTCTCCAACGCATCTGAGAGCATATACTAATTAAAAGAACCCACACACTTTCCGGAATCCGTCCTCATAACCAATTTCTTTGAACACACTATTTAAACCCTTATAGTTTACCCGCCACTAGTCCCTGTCTCTCATATACAAATACACCACTTCGATAACCCAACGTATTTAAGGTTAAATCTCGCCACAAACAACTATCATTCTTTATAAATTCTTACAATACTTTCTCCAAAACAGCTCCATCCTGCCCCCCTGCACTAGGCGTTTTTTCTGGCACTTTGATCGGGCGCCGATTGGGAGGCCTATGGGGATTGCTTCCAACGACTACGCTATAATTGAATGACTGCCGTGTATTAGACTTTCCTCGAGTGGACAGCTTCAGCTCATCTGCCTAGATAAGGTGGGAAGATGTAATCATGAAATGAGGATGAGAGTTCATTCACCTTCCGCTCACAAATTCTATTTCTTATCCTCATAATAACGATGGTTCGATCAAAGTGCTATCGTTCATCTCGGCACCATTCCAGGCTAGAAAAGACAGTGGCGCGCACATGTCGATGGGGCGTGGAAAACAGCTCATCGTGTTTTCGCTTGATCACTCTCTGCTTAATTTTACATCAGACTAACGAAACCAATCAGTATAGCCAGGCAATCGTAACTTTCTACTTCGAACACGCAGCAAAGCGGGCTTTCATCAACCGAAAAAGTGCGCTAACCTCTTGCGTTCTTATCCTACTGACAATCTTATCTGGGCCTCTCACTCCGAACTCCCAAACACTCTCCCCAACTAACAACCACCTAAAATAACATGACCACCAAAACATCGTCTACACAACTTCATGTTACAAAAATCTGCCTCTTCAATTCTCTCCCTTATTTGTCATCTGATGGTTCATGCTTAGTCCTAATCTATATCACAACTGAAAGGGACCGAACTCTTTTCAAGCCCTACCTATCTTTCCTCTACATTTACACCTGCGCATGATTCTGGCATTCCCGCGATCTCTCCTCCTCTTCTCCTCTCACAGATCGATGTCACTATGCCAGTACTAGGCTCTGATGATTAGCATTTATGAGTCGCATCGAGCTCCTGAAACTCTATGAACGTCTCAGGACAGGACTGGGCGTGCTCCACTCCGATGCATTCCTCCCCGACGCCATTTTTGAGGAGGTGTGCTTCCAAGATTGACTGGCCCCATCCTCTCCGTCTCACTACTATTCTCTCCCGTATGTCTCAAATTACTGACACTTGTCCAGCTCAGTCATGTTGGTAACGGGTCGCACGCACATGCTTCCAACTGATTCCGAAAAAGCGAAATGCGCGCTCCTGCATCCTATCCTTCTATACTAACTTTATGCCGCCCCCTTATCTTAGCTCTCACTCTGTATTCTATGATCTTAATGACATTCTTCTGAGAAAAACCTCCTTCTCAACTTCTCATTTCTGTAGATTATCTGGCAATTCTCATTTCCACTTCTATCCGATCGCCAGCTACGGGCTCTCGACGCTCGAGCGTCTACTGGGAACTATACTCGTTTAAACCTTAACTCTAACTGATTTATGGTTTTCCGCCTTAGGACAAATATGGGAGGAGATCATTGCGTCGCTGATATGCGCTTTACCACATATACCACAAAGACATTTGACCGTGAGATATTGGCACGCGTCCATGCATGTACTTTCTCCCCTAACTAGCCTCCCTTCCTTCTGCGCCTCGCTTTACTATCTCCCTTGTCGCCTTTGATCCCGCACTTCCCTATGATCTTGAGTTTTCTCTTCAATCGGTCGAATATCGGCTGTTGGACTTTGATCACGGAGCGACTTCCATTCTTTCCTCTTCACTCTGCTGTTCCTAAATCTATTGTCGGGTGTCTCCTCATGACGGCTCTGTCTTTCCTGTCCTTAACTATAACTATCCTTACTGTGTCATTCATAGCATCTTACTTGCACCACACGTCCTATGCAGTAAACATCTAACTCACTATACCACTCGTATTTGCGATGACTCGACCGCATTCGCTCTCAACTCATTTCAATTCCGTTGCTCCTTCTTTACCTTCATGCAGAGAATAGCATCGTCCTTCTCACGCCCTGTAAATCTTTCGATCTACTCTACCTTCTTCGGCCCTGACTGCCTTAGAATATACGGAATTTTCCTGGAAAGGGGGGGGAGCGCGTCGTCATCAACCTGGAAATTTAATTCTTTAACCAACACTCTAAACTTCATTACACTAAACACTCTCTAAGACACCTCCAACTTTCCTATCTCCATTACGACGCGTTTCATATCGCCTCTCCTGCTATGAGCCAATAAATAACAATCCTTGACCCCTTACATAACAAAAAAATGCTCTTGAAACGCTCACATCACATACGTGGTTGCTTAGAGCGGCCCTCGCACCAGACAACTTGGGAATTCTGTAACTTAGACTGCGAAGACTTTTTTTCTATCTTTCTCAAGTTACTCCAATCTATACCAGAGGCCATCCCATCCGTCCTCGTATTCGTGCGAAATTACATAGTTCGCTCATCTCCCTAATGGCTTAATCTGAGAGGTTAGCTCTGGTTCTCACCCGGCTTCTTGGACAGGGGTCAGAGTTACTCATCAAGACCAAAAACAGACCTAAACTTATTATTTTAACACTAAATAAATATGATTCCGTAACTTTCCCTACTTCACTTGAACCCTCTATCATTGCGCTCGCAGCGGATGTCTGGACTGGCCTTAGCTTCCTATTTCTCCATATATATCCGTACCCCGCAGCCGCTTAAATGTCTCAAAGAGGGAACTTGTAACTCGACGACGCTAACCAACCACCTTATACGACGACACCGTCCGAAAGTAAGCATCAAGCGACCAGGCCAGGTCGATGCTGTCCCGTGCCCCTAATCATGACGATTTTAGATCCAACAGATGGAAACTCACATTCCAGGTACTCCAGGCCACATAAGTAAGCATACGCAGTAAGCTTCCCTTTTTTCCTGCCACATCTGTCTCTGTGGAATTCTCTTCCAATTGTCTCTCACTCGTCTACCTGACTCTCCTACTTGACTGAAAATTTAACTCTCCCATCAACTTCAAGCTTGCGTTCTGTGCTTTCATGCGTACTTTTGCCCATTAAGTTGGTGAACGCTTCCTGAAGACGTGTTAACACCCCCTCCCTTGAATAGCGCCTCTGCCCAATTACAGGTGAAGTGGTGGCGAACAACTATAAATATATATCCCCATATATACTATTAATACTATATATGATAATATATACATACATTAATTACCAAATCAAACCAACAAAAAATATATATTTATATATCATTAGTATATTAATATAAAACATAAATATAATAACATATAGCGACATAGCATATACCTGTCAATAAAATCTCACGACTCCATATGCTCTCTTAGTTATAGCTCTCTCCCTCATAACTCTCACTAGTACACTCTCTCTTCTCCCAAAGACTTGAAAGGACAAGGTAAGGCTGCCCTGCTTTATCCATGCCATTCCGTGCACTACTGAATCAACCCAACGGCGCGTGCTCTCTCATACTTCCC
>JABUQX010016290.1:0-29492 GCA_015478945.1 Trachelipus rathkii | reverse complement strand
CTCCTCTATTACGACGAGCGGAATGATATGCCTTCAGGCGAGACTCATTCTTCTGTTTCTCTTCTCCCTCTCTTCTCTCTCTCTCTCTCTCTCTCTCTCTCTTTCCTCTCTCTCTCTCCTCTCTCTCTCTCTTCAATCCAATTCATACATTTGTCACCCCTCTCTCTCTCCATCTTCTACATTTTCTTTCTCTCCGTTCCTCTCTCTCTCTCTCTTCTTTTCTCTCTCTCTCTCTCCTCTCTCTCTCTCTCTCTCTCTGCCTCTCCTTCTCTCTCTCTCTCTCTCTCCTCTCTCTCTCTCTCTCGTCATCTTCTTCTCTCCCATCTCCTCTCTCTCTCTCTCTCTCTTCTCTCTCTCGTCTCTCCTCTCCTCTCTCTCCTCTCTCTCTCTCTCTCTCTCTCTCTCTCTCTCTCTTTCTCTCTCTCTTCTCTCTCTCTCTCTCCTCCTCTCTTCTCTCTCTCGCTCTCTCTCTCTCTCTCTCCTCTCTCTCTCTCTTCTCCTTCTCTCTCTGCTCTCTCTCTCTCTCTCTCTCTCTCCTCTCTCCTCTTCCTCTCTCCTCCTCGTTGACTCTCGTCTCTACCTTAAATTCTTTCATCTCTCCTTCTCTCTTCTCTCTTCTCTTCTCTCTCTCTCTCCTCTCTCTCTCCCTCTCTCTCTCTCTCTCTCCTCTTCTCATCGTCTCTCTCATCTCTCTCTCTCTCTCTCTCTCTCTCTCTCTCTCTCTCCTCTCTCTCTTCTCTCTATTTTACTTTGTAACACCAACTTCTCAACAGAGTCCTTTGAAGTGAGAGCAGAATAGTCCAACGCAAATCTTAAGGTGAATGCCAAGTAGGCAACCACCCTTAAAGAGAGGGAAATAATAGGCCACTCCTTGGGAACAAGGGGGTGACAAAATAGTGGTGGATTGCAAAGAGGTAAATGTTCCTCAAGCACCTGCCATTAGTAGTATCTTCCTATATATAGGTAAAAGAGGATAGTTTACCAAACGCGTCACATCACAGGAATGGAAGTTTAATTAGGAGTTTGAAAGTAGAGCACAGTTTACTTAACCTTTTAGCTTCAAGACTCAACTCTATAAAAAAAAAAAGTCTGGAACCAGAGCACCCCCAAATATGACAACAGTACTCCATCCATACAAGGATGTATAAGACCCTTAAATAACTAGAGTAACTTCAGAAGGAAAAAAATTCCTGTAACCTGAACAGAATTCCCAGTTAAGAAGCTATGCTAGCAACCATTGTGATATGAGGTTTCCAAGACAATTGGTTGTTTATGTTCAGACCAAGAATTTTTGTTATTAACAGGTGAGACGTTAGACCCGTCGAAAGGGGTAAGAAAGTTGAGGTGATTTTGGGAGGGAGTTGTGAAGAAGTTGAGTTTTATAGAGTTAAACTTTCACAATGGTTGGGGGGCCCCACTGGGAAATCCCATCCAGATGGACAAAAATAAAATTGGAAAGATGAAGACAATAAGCTTGGAAGGGAGGGAGCATATTTGAAATGATTAGAAGAATGGAGGGTTGAGTCTTCAGTATAAGCGTGGACAGAGTTTTAAGTGCAACTGAGAAGATCATTGATGTAAAGTAAGAGTAAAGTAGGAGATATAAACAAGAACCTTGAGAACACAAGGGAGAGAAAATGAAGAAAGAGTCATAAGCAGGATGTCATACTAATTGCAAATCGAAAGACAGCAAGAGATGAGTAATCAAAGAGAAGAATGAAACCAAATGAAGGGAGCTTGGAGTAGTGACGCATGCTATACTCGATCAAAGGCTTTCAATATGTCAAACGCTACCACACAAGTCTCTCCATAATCCCTAAAGGCAAAAGACCATAAATTAGTGAGATAGGATGGTATTTCACCAGTTGACATCAAACGTCGAAAGCCATACTAGTGATCTGAATGAAGAAAATGAAATTCCAGAAGATCCAGGAAATCGAGAGTTGCAGAGAGGTTCGAAAGATGTTTAGACAGGAATAAACAAGGTGAAGCTATTAGGACGAATAGTTAGAAGGTTTAGAGCAGCTACCCTTCTTCAGGATCAGTTGGACATAAGGGTGCCTCCAACACTGGGGGAAAGTATTAGTATTAAGACAAAGAGAGTAGAGTTGAACAAGTACAGGTGCCAGCTCAGAAGTATACTTCCGCAAAACACGGGGAGGAATGCCATTCAGGCCACTTTCCTTTTTAACATTCATAAATCTCAGGATCTCATACACCTTATCATGTGTAATCACAGGTGGAGGCCCTCAGAAGGGAAGGAGTAGGAGGAGGGATGCCAGGAATTTTCAGGGTGGAATTAGATGAAAACAGGAGGCCAAAAAGATTAACCTTTTCAGAAGGAGTGTTGGCTGCAGATCTATCAGAAGGAATAAGAGGAGGAAAGGCATGTTTACAGAAGTTTCAGAGATGTTTTTGGTAAAAGGTTCAGAGATTGTTTATCAGCGAGGAAGAACCCAAGATGAGGTCAGCGCACTTCCTTTTAGCAAAAGTAAGCATAGCCAGTTCGAATAATATCACCTGCAACTATTACGAGCTGAATGAAAATTAGTAAGTGTGATAAGAGAACGAGAGTTTTTTCATGCCCTATACGTACTGTCTCTCTCCTGAATGAGATGAGAACAAGCTCCACCGATCCATGGATTTTGAGGAGAAAAATATTTAGTTGAATAAGGAATGAATTCCTCCGGAGATCACGGCCCCTACTTTTTCATCAGACACAGAGGCATAATTCATGCCAAAATAGGATTCATTCCAATGACAGTTAGCAATGAAGCGATGCAATGCTCCCCAATAAGCCATATCAAAGTGCCAGAGAGTATGTTTCGGGCATTGTAGAGCTACAGGAGAGAAAGTATTATTATTAAGAGCTACAAAAGTATGGTTAGAGTTGCCGATTGGTGTTATAATTCTGTATTTGTAATGGCAAGAAGTATTGGTGAAAAATAAGTCGAGCGTGTTTTAAAATTGAATGATGTGATCTGGGATATGTGTAGGTTCCTTAATCAAGTGTCCCATATCGTTAAGATTTCTGAAAAATTTAGCATCCTTCCCTACCGTATCAGTATGAGAGGAGACCAGCCACTAAGAGTGGTGTACGTCAAAGTCCCCTAAATAGAGGAACTCAGCATTTGGGCGAGAATATGCAACACTCCCAAGAGAATTTGTAAAATATTCAAAAAAAATTGAAAATCTGTTCCCCTGGGGGAGTAGTAGCAAAAGCAAAAGCATAAGTTATTGGTAGTGGTGTGAAAGATTTTTAGTCATAAAACATCGAAATTAGGATATTCAAGGTTTATGAGAAGTGTTACAGAAGTGTTGATGTTTATATAGGCACAAACCCCATCATTCAAACGGAAATTGTTAAATAAGTTATAGTTGGAGATATTTAGGTCATTACAGAAAGAATCCTTTGATTGCTGGGTCTTATACAAGGTAATATATTAGGATGATAAGTAAAGAGGTGTGTATAACTGATTCGCAATTAGAGTCACATCACTGACTGCAAAAACAGTCCTCGGTGGGCCGAGATGATATATTATATATATTATATATAGTATATATATATATTATATTATATTATATATATTATATATATATATATTAGTATTATATATATATATACTACTATCAGATAGTCTATATAAATATATATAACATATACCTATTTAACACTTACTACCTATATTGATATATAGTAATGATAATATATATATATATTTCGAGACGTGTTACAGAAGGGTTTATGTCTATATAGGCGCAGACCCCACCATTCAATCGAAAATTGCAAAATAAGTTAGTTAAGATGTTTTGGTTATTAGAAAAAGAATTTTTGCCTAACCGGGTCTCAAACAGAAGTGAAATATTAAGATGAGAGGTAGAAAGGTGGTCTTCACCAGATTCGTAATTAATTCGAAGGATACGGACATTAGCAAGGTTAATAGTAAACCCCAACTGCCACACTCCACCCTACCACACCCATCAACTTCGACCACGAGAGCCCGCCATTCTTATTCACAAATAAAAATAAATAATAAATAAACAAAAATAAATTTCATCCGAAAATGAAAGTCCTTCTGAACAAATTTAAAAGAAAAACTAAAATTTAGTAAGAATTAAATAAACTCTACATTGTAAATATGAAAAATAAACAAGCAGAACAAAATATTAATTTCAAATCTAAAACAAATTCGATTGAGTTGCATATCCTAATTATAACTAACTATAATTTTGACTGACTAATTAACAAAAGCTGAAAATTAACTCTTCTGCGATAAAATAAAATTAAAATAATAAAGCAATCTAAAAACTAATAAAACTTATCTCAGATAAAGCATGATCTACCATTCGATGGGTAAGTACAAAATAATCATTCAGGCGATTTGAAATATTAAAAAAAATCTAATTAGATAAAAAACTAAAATATTTATAAAAAAAAATCGTTTGTTTACATCACAATAACAAAGACTTAAAATATAAATAAACACAACAACACTACCGGAGAACCCACAAAAACACCCTCCCCATATGGAAGCTAAAACTAAACTCTTGGATGTCCTATTGCTGTATATATATATGTATATTTTTTAGTTTGCAAATAGGTAATATTTATATAGTAGTATATTTATGGAAGAACTCCTTTGAATACTTTTATTGCTTATTTTGTTTTTTGGCTTTTCAGACTTCAGAAGCTACTCCAACAACAACTGGCTATTTTGAAGTTTCAGTAGAAGACAAACTCGTTCATTCTAAAAAAGTAAATATGCTTTTAATATATCCTTCAAATTATTATTGTATAATTTTAATAAACGTTTTCATTGTAATTTTCAGTGATTGTGTGGTTTATTACACTGAATAAGACTAAGCAATATATCTTTGTATGCTATTGTGGCGCAGTTGGTAAAGTGACAGAGTCATATGTACAGGGCATGGCGTCTTCGATCCCAGGAGTCCGTGCATCGGTAGGTAGAAATTCTAGGTTAGTTCTCTGATCTAGAATAGAGGCGACCCTTGACATGAGGTGGTACATATGTTGAACTTTTTTTTTTAAATAAAAATAGAGTATAATTAACATTCATTGAAGGGCGTGGCTAGATTAAGCTAGGAAGTTAACACTAAGCGCTAAGAATGTCAATTCTTTATGAACAATGAACATTAATGTTTCATTGATACGAAAATGTTAATGGTTATTTAGTATACTTGTATTAAAGTAAAATATTATAGGTTATAGAAAATTTTATCATGTTTCATAATACAACATTTGTTATACTTAGTGTACGTCGTTTTCGACAGTAATGTAGATATCAAACTATGAACAAAGTTTAGCTTGAACAAAAATTTATTAGTTTTGATGTTGCAATTAGCAGAAACTAAAACTGTTTGATTTATCACCTTTTTTAGTTTGCAAAGTCATCTCTTTATTACATTTTTCAGTCTGTAACTTATGCACATTCCTTCTCTTTCCATTATTTCATGTTCCAAGTTTATATATTTTTTTTATTATTTATTGCTCACTCTGTCTCTCTTTGACATTATAATGGGTATACAACTGTTGTGAACAGTCCACCTTAGAAGCTGTAATGTTATCTGTTACAAATTTCCATATTACATTCCTCTGTCAAAAAGATTCACCATCAGAAGAATACTTGATACTGTTTTTGTAATATTGATTATTTGCCAATATATAGTTCTTATTCTGCTAAAGTCAGAAATAATGAGTATTAGGAGGTGCTATTACTAGACCTAATTGTGTGGGAAAAATTTAAATACCTAAGTTTCTTCTTTCTTTATCCTACCTTCACTCCCACAGATAAAAGTAGGGTGCGTTACGTTCATGGAGGTGCATAGCTAATTAAACGAGCGTGATATAACTTGAAAAAAAAAACCCACACCCTTAAGTGCGAGCCGTCGCAGCCAAAAATCCATCCTAGAACTTCATAACACTGCTACGAACCCCCACTGTGGTAACTCATTAATGTAGGGATCATCGTCTGGGTCAGGCTCACAACCATACCCCTCACAAAACCCCGCCATTCATTCATTATTATATTATGCACCTTTTTTCTCGACTCTGCCAAAAAAAAAACTCACATTCCTTTCCTTCAGACATTCCTTTACTGACTCAATCCACTTTTTCATTTGGTTCTTTAGCACCATCACCACTATATATCCGCTTAACCAACCAAATATTTATCCTTTCCATATGACCAAACCATCTTAATACACTCTTATTATTCTCTTATTAACGCCTTCTCCACAACACACAACTCTCTAACTATTTTCATTCCTCATTTTATCAATTCTTCTCACACCTAACACGCCCCAAAAATTATCCAACTGAACAGATTGCACCTTAGATCTATACCTCTTATTCCACACTATAGTTTCACTACTATACATTAACACTGGTAACAACATATCCTCATGCAGAAACGTAGAGTACTCGAAACTTAGTCCCTTTGCATTCACCAATGATTTAATTGCACCAGCCACCTTCCTACCATTCACAGATTTCCTATTACATTCAGCATTATCAGTTCCCTTTTTATCCATCATATATAGCTAAAATATTTAAACTCAGACACTTGTTCCAATTTCTCATCATCCAACATAATTTCACACCGCAGACTCTCCTCAACCACTACCATCACCTTACACTTATCTAAATTTACTTTCAAACCCATCCTTTTAAACATCTTACCAAACCCCTCAAACTTTCTTCAGATTCGCCACATAAAAAAATGAAATCATCACCATACAACAAGCAGGGCACCCACCACTCTCTTCCATTCTCCATCAGTCTAACTTTCGCCTACCACTCCTACTTCTAATTCTTTTATCACGCCATCCCTATACAAATTAAATAGTTAAGGAGACGTAACACATCCCAGTCTTACTCTACTATTAATATTAAATAAACCATTAACAATCCATTCACGTTTCACTAAATGACAAACATACTTTTGATTTCATTCAGAAGCCTACCACCAACACCACATATGACTAAACCTCTGCAACAAAGCTTTCCTATTAATTCTGTCATATAACTGTTTGCAAGTCTATAAAACCTAAGTACACCTTTTTACAAGTTATCTTTGGCCCCTACTGTGGTGCAATCAGTAGAGCGATATATATATATTATATATATACTATATATATATATATTATATGTATATGTATATATATAATAATATATATAAAATAAATATATATTATATATATATTATATATCTCATATATATATACTCTACTCTATATATTTTCTCACTTATATATAGTATTATATATATATACTTCTATCTTTCAGCGAAATTGTATGAATCGAATGGGTACATGGAATGTCATTGGAATAAATGAGGAGAAGAGGAGAGGTGATGGATGTATTTAGAAAGGGTAAATTTGATTTGCTCGCTGTGACTGAAACGAAAGAGGTGAAGATGAGTGGTGTGGTGTGAAATGCGTGTGTGTGCTGGAGTGGAGAGAAATGAGAGTCGGAGAGAAGTTACAATTCGGAGGAGTGACCTATGGCACAGATCTTTGGTGGATTTTGTTTGTACGAGTATTAAAATTTTAATGGTTAAATTTAAATTTGAAAAGGTTGTAACATATGATCCATCTGAGTGTGATGTTGAGGAGAGTGCGATTTTCTAGATAATCTGAATGATGTTTTGGATGAAATCGGTAGGAGCTTCAAATTGATTGTGTTGGGTGACCTAAATGGTTTTATAGGCGATCAAATAATGAATTGTATAACAGGAGACTTTGGGGTGACTGGAGAAAATTAGAATGGTAAGAATGTGATTGATTTCTTTGAGAAGAGAGATATGTGTGTAAGTAATACTTTCTTCAAACACAAGAATTTTCATAAGTATACTAGAGTTAGTGTAGGTAGAGATGGCATCGAAGTGAAAAGTATGATTTATTTTGTGTTAGTGAAGAAGGAGATGTTGAAATATGTGATTGATGTTAAATCAGTGAGGAAATTGGGGATGGGATTATCAGATCATTATATTGTCTTATGTAGGATTAAGTTAGTGGGCCCTTGGATGGAGAGAAAGGAAGTGGGAAGAATTAAGAGTGAGAAATTAAGTGAACAAGGTAATAGGAAAAGTTTTTAAGAACGCTTGCAAAATAAATCAGTTTAATGTGAACAAGATGAAAGTTAACAAACTGGACGCAAATGAAGGAACCCTTTGTTAGTAGTGCAAGAGAAGTATGTGGATGTGCTAAAGTAGGATGTAAGAATCTCAACAGTGTATGGTGGAATGAAAAGATGATGGAAGCGAGGAAAAGTAAAAAAGAGGCGTGGTTGATTGTGCTAAAAGCCAATAATGAGGTTTCAAAGAAAGGTGCCTGGAATTATGTAAGGAGGAAAAAAGGAAGATTAAAACTTGCATACGTAGATTAGAAGAAAATGAGATTGGTAACGATGAACAGTTTGTAGTGGCAGTGATCAGATAGGCTTACAAGGGCGAACTATGGACAGCCTAGTAAGGATTAGAAGCTCAGTTTGGGGAAGGAAGCACGAAATCTGCTTAGAATAATGAATAGGGATGGCGCTTTTCGTAACTGATGAAATGAATGTGAGGAGAGTGTGGAGGGAACACTTCGAAAATCTGCATAACATTGCCAGTAATGAAGAAAAGTGATAGTGAATATGTGTGGGTTTGGATGGTGCAAGAAAGAATAGATATTTTGGGAATGAGGTCATTAGTAAGGAGGAGGTAATGGGTAGAGGGAGAAAGTTGAAGAATGTAAATCTACAGGTAGTGTAAGATGAAATTACTAGGCTAGATGGTGATTGATTAGATTTGGAAGTTGTGTAACAAAGCATTTATGGAGGGTATAGTTCCGAGGGATTGGAGGAGAGCAGTAATTAGTACCCTTATATAAGGGTAAAGGGGATAAGGTTAAACTAACTGTATTGAGATTATTAGGAAATTAGTATTAATTGAATGTTGCCAAGGAAGATAATATTGCTGAAGATTTATTTTAATATGGAAAGTGTGCGTCGAGTGACTGATGGACTGATGGTGAAGAACAAGATAATATAGTTGTGAAATTGAAAAAAGTGAGGACTGGGTCCTCAAGTGTATGAAAAGTGATATGATTAGGAATGAACGTGAGCAAACTGAGAACAAGATTGGTCTGAGTTTAAATATTTTAGGATATATGTTGGATGAAAAGGCGGATGATGCATGTTGCAGAGTGTAGTAGGAAGTTTGTGAATGGTAAAGAAAGAACAGGTGGCTAGTGCCAATTAAATCCTTGGTGGATGCTAAAGGACCAAGTCTTACATGAGGGCATGTTGTCACCTGTGTTAATTTATAATAGTGGGACTGTGGTCTGGAATAAGAGTATAGATCTAAGTACAATGATAGTTCAGATGGACAAGCACGAGGGCCGTGTTAGATATGTGAGAACGAACTTGATAAATTGGACCTATGGAGCGTATTTAAGTTGCTGGTGTGAAGAAAAGTTGAGTCAAATAGAGAATAAATGAACATTACGTTTGAGTTTTGGTCAGTTGGAAAAGGATAGATGATAGTCGGTTGAGTACCAGATATATAGTGGTGAAATGTGCTGGGAATCAAAACTGGCTTGCAGACCAAAGAAAAAGTGAATTTGAGTCAGTAAAGGAGAATCGAGACCAAAGAAAATGGAATTAGAGTCAAAAGTAAAAGGAATGCTGGAGGAGAGGAATGTCGAGTTGAGCCGAAAGTGAGAAAGAAAGGTTGTATGCATTACATAAGTGAATGCGCGAAAGGTTCATATACATTTGAACTTTGAAGATATGTTAGATACTCGATTTATATTTATTTACATACCAGATATCTTATTAATACTTGCCTTTTTTTTCGATTTTTATATTCTTTAAATTTATTCCTTTTCATAGATAGATTAAATAAACAATCATAAGTGGGTTGTTCTTTGAACTCATGTTGTACAAATCTGAGATAGAGAAGCCACATTGTACAGAACTACACCTAGTGAGAGGAATTAGTAAAATATTTCGTATCATAATTGTGAGTGAACCAAGGCAAGTTAAATTGATGGAATAATGAAAATCGAATGGAAACATTAACCACACACACAATAAAAATAATTATTTAATAGATATATAAATATACTACGTATTATCATGTAATATATTATAATACGAGATATTTATGTAAAGATTTACTAAACCAATATATACCTAAATACATAATTTAAAAGATAACTAGATACTATATATATATATAGATACGCTAGAAGAGCACGGATAGAGGGCTGTCTTTAATGCCCTATTAACTCTATTTATACTATATTATAGTAAAACTGAAGGGATAATATACCCTACTAACTATGTTAATGGGTCACATGTCGTACTAACTGATAACCCATCCACAATATAAATTAATCCAAATACGCTAATTGTTTTTAATTGAACATTAGCCCTAAAATTTCAATATCACCGATGCAAAGACTTAAAAGTCCTTAAGTTAGTACTCGGGATAATAATATAATACTTACTTTTATACTATTTTATACTGTATAAGTGTAAGATTACTGTGGAAAAAGTAATAAAATAAATAAAGATCAGTCCTCGTACCAATTACATTAATATTTTAATATATATGAAAAGGTAGATGATACACATTACCTATATATATATATAAAGAAACTATTCACTCAAATATAATAAAATACAACTAATATCGCATAAAGGTATATATATATATTATAAACATTTTAGCGTTTATAGATAGGTTCAGTTTAATGACACTCAACTATATTACGAGAGAAAGAACGATATTAATAATTATTCAATTAATAATATATAAGTGACATCATTATATTAGATAGAATGAGAGTTAATTATAATGTATGATAATTACTCATATAATTATAATAGATATATATGTATGCTCAAAAGGCTATGTTTGATATATAATAGATAATACACTCGTTAATATAATATATTTAGTCAATCTGTATATATCATATCAATGTTAATAATACATTAACATGCTATTACTATTAATTAAGGTAATATATATATATACTTTGATAACTAAATTTAAAGAAACTATTTTCGATTTAAATATATTTATTTACATATCTTAATACCTTAGGTTATATTATAAAATAATTATATAATTTACTTAAGTACACGAGTGAAAAAATAATAACATCTAGGTTTACTGTTGGTATCCTGAACTGAAATCGATTTGAGATAGATAAATAATGATATCCCGTAGATAACGTAGATGGAATAGGATCATATAGCTAGGTTTTTATATATTTATGAAGTCAGTAGTTCTGTTAAAAGAGAAAAGAACTTTTATTTTCATGACACATTGTGAATTTGTTGAGTAAGTCTGATATTAATTAAAGTAACAGGGCATGTCTTCAACGAGATGATAAACATAATTAAAATATTAAATGATTATGAGGTATAGAAAGAATTTTTTTATCTGACGTTAATTATAATAATTCTAAAATTTTATAATCTTGTGTTTTTAGTTTTATATTAATTTGACTTGTTCTTATTTAACTAGTCACATGTCGAGTTCTGCAAGTGTCGATCGATGTTATTAAAATTATTTTCAAACAGAAGATATCATTTGTTTTAGTTTCATTATTGTGAAGTTCTAATATTAATTTCAAGATATCGTTGTTTGTAAGATAGAAGAAGGCCATAAGGAAAAATTTAGAAATTATAGAAATTTTCTTTATTGCTTCATATATTCTCTCAAAAAAAAATGATTCGAGTGAGAGAAAAAACCTGGCAGTGAAAAATTATGTATCTCGATTAATATATATATAATATAATATTAAGTTGGCATAAATAACTAGTTATGCTGATTTTATGTGAGGAAATATAAATATGGAGCGCAAATTTCTAAGAGGCGCATAAAAGTAGTGTAAATGCTTCATTAGAGTGTTATACTGGACTTATAAGTATTTAATAACTCTAAAGTGTTACATATAGTCGGTAGTGTAAATATGTAATAAGCTCGATAGCATAAAATAGATACAAATAATAAGTAATTTAAGAGATGTACATAAACATAGATATACAAAGTCTAATAGGTCTATCGTAATAACATCTAAGTTAGGAATAAGGTAATAAATATTTTAGACGGTTTAGGCATATATATAGTATTGTTTAGTATATATATATTAATCCTAGAATCTTTGCTGCTAAAAGCAATATGTAAGTAAAGGTATATATATATATATATATATAATATATCACCTGAAAGAGATCCGAAATAATAATATATATATATATATATATATTATATATATATAGATATTATTATATATATATATCACTAATAATATACTTATATATATATATATATATATAATATATACTATATATATATATTTATATATATAAATATACACATAATATATAATAATTATAGTTCCATATAAAAAACTAAAATCATATGGACCTTGATATTTAAAGACATGACACACTCATATACGATAAATTTAGTTGCAGCAAAAAGAAGAAATACAATAAAGTTATTGTGGCAACATTATTATTACTATTATTATTATTATTATTTTAATGGCACATATCACAGTCTCAAAACATCCTCCAGTGCTCTTTTATTATAATTTTTTTTTAAAAAGTTTTTACCACAAAACTGTTCATGGCATTTTAATGATTGTCTTCTTAAGTACTACCCTAAACTAAAAAAAAAAAATGGCTAAAATTGACAAGTAAAAACAAGTTTCTACTCATGTACTACCCTAAACTAAAAAAAAATGGCTAAAATTGACATGTAAAAACAAGTTTCTTCATGTATATAAAAAAAAAAAAAAAAATTGAGATTTTTCTTTAAAACCTGAATCATTCAAAATTTAACTTTTTTTTTTTGTTTAAAAAAAAATGGACATGTTAAATACTTTGTTCTATTAACTATAAATTACAATTAAAATTTTCAACATATTACGTAGATCCTTTTTTTTTCATTTTTGCTATTGAATTAGTTTGAAGCTCCTCCATCTCAATACCTGTTTAGGGAAAAAAAAATCTTTATTAACAGTAACTGCGTTAATTTTAAGTTCATATTAAGAAAAGAGACAAATAAGAGCATAGCTACAGATTCTGGCTCAAATGAATTTTTTCTGCAGTCAAAAATAAAACTTATGCCTAGTATATTTTCCTGAGGTTAGAATTGAGTATCAAATGACATACTGTGTACATGTAAAAGTGAGGTTTCGATTTTGAATTTGGTACTGGAGGGGAAATCTGCATATTGTAAAATTGGCATTATCCGATCTGCATCAAATCAAAACAAGGTGTAGCTTTTACCGATCTCTAAAATGTTAATTTGGAGCGTTTTTCTATATCTCTATATCAGTTTGCTTTTTTATTTTCATTTCGGGAAGAATCATGTTCCCGACATATTTGGGTGGCTAGCTAGCAAAGTCTTTTGGCAAAATGACTCGTGAGAAAGAAAGGGGGGGGGGGGAAATTGAATTAGAAATGAGTCTATCATTTAAAAAATTAGTGTTGGGATTTTTGATGTCTAAAATCAAAACCCAATTGCCATCAATTACAGAACCCACTTGAAAATGGTTTTCATAATGTTTCTTTGCAATTTTTTTTTTATACATCTCATCATTATTTTTTTTCTTCTTTTTATCCCCAATCATTTTGCCTCTGTTCATTATTATATATATATATATATATATATAATATATATATTACTATTATATATAGTATTATATAGTATCAATAAATAATATATAATATATATATATATATATATATTATTATATATATATATATATAATATATATTTTATATATATATATATATATATATGTATCCGTAAAGGGCCGGTTACTGATTTCTGTACGGTGTTATACTCTTGGTGGAAATTAACCTTAGTGACAGGAACTAATACATAGGAAATTTCGTCATTTCCTCCGGCCCAGCCACTAGTATGTTGTGCATTGTACACGTAATGAATAAATCTGATATTCAATTCTTTTTCTCTCTCCTCATTTTTCAAATTCTCTATATCTTTCAATCCTCCTCTTCCTCCACTACAATTTTAATCTATTTTTTTTTAAGTCCCATCCATCAGTCCTTTTAAGCTTTTAAACACTTTTAGTAGTACTTTCTCTAATCGTTGAAAGAGGATGTCCTCCCTTTCCCCCCCCCCCCATCACAGCACCTTCGGCTATCCCGTGTCTCTTCCGCATGGGTCTTCAGTTCGCCTCACACTTCTTCCCCGTAGATGAGGTTACAGGAGAAAAACCGGTCTTTTGGTGCGCCCGTGACCGGGCGGCCAATTGTAGGGGACCCGAACCTTGAGCTAACCGGCCAGGGAGGCTGTCCTGAACTTTGGTCATATTGCTCGGTTTCGTAAAGGGAAATTATATTAGGTTCCGCGTGGTTCACGGGGGATAAACCGGCGTAGAGTTGAGGGAGGCTCTTCCGAGGCGACATCCACAGCCTACACTACTGAGTGGGGTCTGGGAAGTTGTGTGAGCTTCTGGCCTGTGACCTGTTGTGGGGAGGAGGACTACCCTTCCTTATGAAATTTATGTCTTCCAGCCCATCCTGTTATTTACTTTTATATTTGCTTATCTATGGAGACGAAGTCTGTGTTTAATTTTTTATGAAACTGGCTCTTCAGAAAAAACGCTATTAAATCAAGGCGTGTATTATTACCATTTGTCGGGTCCCCTCTTACTTCTAGGGACCAGCAGGTGTTTTCGCTTTTATTTCCTACTACGCCTTGAAAGTTCTCTGGCATAACCTCAGGGATTTGTCACCTGGTATGCCCTTGACACCCCAGGTGCCCAAACGGTTGAGGTTGAGCTTGCCCCCATGTTCATAGTCGTTCTCATTGTTTACTCCACATGGTTGCTCCCCCTCCGGGAAATGGCCAGCTGACACATCATTTCTGATATATATTTTACTTGTTGTGTAAAGTATATATACCTTAGTCATATTAAATGAGATAAAAAGAAGAAACCATTATTCTCTAGCAGTTATCATGAAATAGCTTTTGGAGTTGAAGACCCCCTAGTCCCATTAATAAGAAAAATTGGTCCCTTTCTCGTTCAAGCTTACTAGGCCAGAAAATTCAAAGTTATGGTTATAATCCCTAACAATTTTACCTTATTCAATCTTTAAACGTCTCTCAGGAACACCCACTTATTTCCACTCTTGGATGAATTGAAGAACAACCCATCCACAAAAAGCACTAGTTTATATCTTAGAACAGAAAACGAAGAAATTGCTATTTTAAGAAATCTCAAAAATAATTTCCCGTTACAAAACGTTTATAGATGTCCCCCTCATCGGGACTCTCCTGATAACCCCAAATTCACGTACTTGCCTGACCATTTAACACCCCTTTTCCACCTTCACAAGGGTGAATAAATTGGGTTTACAAATTACAGTGTTCGTACGTTTATTCCCAGACGTTGCTTTAAATGTTAAGGGTTTGGCCATCCCCGAAAATGCAGTAGGGGACCGCATGACATATGCCCAGTCTGCGAAGAATTCACATTCCCTGTAATAAACCAACCACCCCACTGGCCAAACTTTGTGGAGGGACCTCACAGTGGGCCCCTTACTTAAAATGCCCGTCTTACCTGTATTAAATTTTTGCTAAATGGTATCCATATGATACACAAATAAAATTTTCCTTCTAAAATAAATAATTAAGATCCAGCCCCCAACCCTCATATAAAAATCGAAATAAAAATCTTTAAAATATGCCTTGGCAAAAAATGGTTCTAGCAAAAGCAAAAGGGAAAAAATAATCCAAAAACCGATCTAAATTCTAACTTCAAATATTGGGAGAGGAGAATTATTAATCACGTCTTGCTGATTTCTTGCTTGCTCCTTTTAAGTTACCATCAATTTGTTTTTTGATCTGCTTCGCCTCGAGTAATTTTTTTAGGTTACAGTGTTTCCAAATTATTTTTTCTTTAATCTTTAACGTACTGGATGATTCATCCTTTAAAGAGGGGATTAACATCCGGTTGATGATTCAAGCATCAGAAGGCTTAAACAGATTCTCTAGCATATTAGTAATTACTCCCGTTTTAAAGACAAAAAAAAATATGCCTGAGCAAATAGTCTAACTGAACAGGAGGTTTTGGAGTTATGTACCAAATAAAAATTGAGCACGAGAGATGTCATGAGCATGAGTTCTCAAAGATTAAGGTTCCCACAAGGTTAACAAGGCAATGTTAAGCTAAACAGTTGCAGCTAAGCCCCCTGCTTCGCGGTGTTAGTCCACCGACACAACTCAATTCCAGTAGAACTCTTCCCCCAAATTCTAACGAAATTCAAGCAGTTACTACAACCTGTCCCGGCCTGCATTGCTGAATATACTACCGACTTGTTTCCAAATTAGGTACTAAATGCAGGACCTTGATCCATAACTCCAGTTCATAAACACCGGCATAGCGCTCCAAGGTCGTAAAAAAAAAGTCTAATCTTGATCAAATTGTCCAAGTCCTTCCAAAAAAAATCACCCACCTAGATGGTTCCACCTGATAAAGTCTCTAGAGCTAGACCTCTGTAACCCAACGGATCCCATATCGCAACTACAAAAACATCCTTACAAAAAAGTGATACCTTTCCCGATGTCACCCTATCAACTGCGGCTCCATGGAATATTCAAAGTTATTCTCCCACCCATTTCTGAACCCTTGCTTGCTTGGCCAGATGCTGATATCCGCTTTCCATTCCCTAAATATGAGCATTTTTTGTTGTTCTCTTCCAACCGCCCAAGGACCAAAGTTCCATTTAATAAAAAAATGGGCTTGGGTGAACACCTACTTCGCAGTTCAGGGCGAAGCCACCGGCCCCCCCCCCCCACAAACCCAAATCTCTGCAGATTAACACGAATGTGAAAAAAAAAAAAAATCTACGGGATTTTTCCTTCCTCAAATACCCAGCAGATATCGAAAGTATGAATCTTTAAAACGGTTGCAAAAGCAATGTAGAAAATATCATAGGAATGATGTTTCTTAAAAGTTAGAATGAGTAGTTGGCTTAAACGAAGTATTGCATACTCATTGAAATCAGAATGAATAGATAAGGGTTGTTCGTAGCCAAGTATTCCAAATTTAATTAATAATAATAATAAAATAAAAGAGGGTATATTTGTTCATTTATCTGCTAAGGTAAACTGATGTCAAAATATGTTGAAGGTTATATAAGACGTATGCCTGAGAATTTAAACCTTACAACAGCTAAGATGCTAACAAAAAACTAAACTTTTAATTCCGGAAACCAAAGTTAATTTCAGAAAAAGATGGCTTTGACATTATAAAACCAAAACAACTAGAGTCAAGAAATGTGCAATAAAATATCGGTTTTCATATTATTAATAAATATTCATATTAGGTGACGTAAGGGGAGTGGTAAATGCAATAAAATTTTCATTGTTGACAAATAGTAATAAAAATTAAACTCCCCTTATTGTTGTGAAAAAAGTTTGTTTATTTATAAAATTAGCTATTTAGTATATCCAAGTCAAATATGTCAAGTAATTTTGGAGAGTAGGAAAAATTTTAACGATTTCTACACCAATAGTAATTTAGTGATGAATACCACCAGTCATAACTTAGTAAGACAACTAAATACTTGGCTTGGGTGGGCGTCTGTGACTTCCGTGAGAGTGCATACGAATGTTGATAGAAGATGGAAGACTTTCGCTACATAGTTCAATCTGAAATCAGAAATAAAAACAAAACATATATAAATTTTCATTTGCGTTTCATACTAATATATGTACTGAGGGAATTTAAAGTTAATATGTTTGTCCCGACTGGTTAGAATTAAAGTACGCAAGATTTTATTTGAATATTGACATGAAACTCGATTTTTTGTGTTTTATATAATATAATATATATAATATATAATATAAATATAATATAATATATAATATATATAATATATATATAAATATATATATTATATATATAGTATATAAAATACATGAATATAATATATAATATATATATATATATATATAATATATATATATATATATAATATAATATTATAATATATAGTTATATAATATAATATATTATTTTTTCAATTATTCAATTATGTATGGATGGGTTGATTGAAAGACAATTTTGACGAGTGGGTATGCAGGTGAAAATAGGTGTGTAGGATAATGGTGGAGATAAATGGATTTGAGTATGGAGGGTGCTCCCTAACCTAATTATATGCGGATGTATTTGGTTCTGGTGTGGCGAATCTGAGAGAGTTTTGGAGGATTGGTAGAGAAGAGATTTGGCAGGGTGTGAAAAGGAGGGGGCTTGAAAGTAAACGTGGATAAGAGTAAGTTTATGGTTGTGATGAAGGGACCACCCTCGTGTGTAAGTTTGTAGATGTGAGCAGCTAGAACAAGTCGGTCGTGAGTTTAAAAAGAGATAAACCACCCTATGTGGTTGGATGAAAAGAAAAGCAGACTGCAGAGTGTAGTAGGAAAGTTGTTTGAATGGCAGGAAGGTTGGCTGGTGCAATTAAAAATCCTTGATAAGTGCAAAGGGACTAAGTCTTGAGTGTGTTAGGGTTCTGTAATGGGGTATGTTGTTACCTGTGTTTATTGTATGGTAGTGAGGACTATGGTTTGTAGGAATAAAAGCTATAGTAATTCTAAAGTTTCAATTGTGTTCAGAGGACAATCTTAGACATAAAGAGCATAAAGACATAAAGAATATAGAGGGACAGTTAAAAGCCAAACATTGGGCCATATTCGAGGAACTGTCCCAGTTCAACCCACTGACCCAAAAACATTGCTCATTTGCAAAATCCCACCAAGCACCCTAGGGTGGTCACATTGGTCTGTAACTACAAAAATCCAAACCAAATCAAAACTTAGTTCAAAACTAATGATATATAAATATAACCCAAAACCATCCTTATCATTTTTTAAAACCTTATAGTTATGGTCACACATGCCATCTAACTAAACCCTATATAAACAACTAAAAAATAAACCCGCCAATGGGCTTCGTCAAGTATCTTATGATGTTCCCACCCACCGATAAACTAAATCGTACCCTTCTTAAAATGTTGTGGCAATGCGAGTCAACAACTTTCAACAACTGCCCTTTGGCAGGACAATTTCCAAAATTTAACAAACCCTATTGACTGAATGCATGCTCTATTTCTTGAAAAATATAAACTTCTTTCTTAAATTTCTCTTAACTTCTGCCCCCTGGTTAACATCCTGGTCCATATTCTTAGTATACCTATAATTATTAGAATCTCTGTTTTCTATAAATATTAAAATTGGTAAAATAATTTTGTTTTTCTTTGTATCATGTCCCCTCTTGAGAAATCTCCTTGTCTTACTAAGATATAAAACATTCATAACTGCCTATTCAGCTACGTCTCCTCATATAGCTCGTTGAATACCCTTCCAAACCCAGAAATTCATCCTTTGTTGCTCACGTTGCACTCCTCTCTAGCATTATTCAAGTCTTTTACTTTATATATAAGGTAGGGCCCCAATAACTTGGATGACACCAATTACTACTTATTACTGGTCACTGAACATTAGCATATACAGTTTACTTAATTCTTATAGTCACTTCTGCATCTTTATAAAACAACATTCGCCGATTTTATATAATAAAAAGCCACGAGCTCATAATATTAGTTAATTTCTAGCTTCACAAAAAAAACACTGATTAGCAACTTTCCAAAATTACAGTCTAATAAAACACATTAAAATCTTTTCTTGTGTCCAGACGACTCAAAAGAACCAATTCGCCCATTCAACGTAGTTAAAAAACTATTATAATAATTTTGTATACAAAAAAGTGAAATAAACATTACACTTTTACTTAAAATTTCATTTTTGCACCTATATTTGTCCACCCAAAAGAAGTTTATCAAGATCAATGTTGAATCTTAATAATGCATTCCTTCTCTATTTTCCTAAACTTTGAGGTGGGAACCACTTTTAGTAATCATCTGCAAACTTAGAAACCTTGCTATAATTCCCTGGTCTTAAATCATTTATATATAAGAGGCAACAATAGTGGCCCAGCAACTGGAAAACCCTGTTAAGGGACCACCACTCTTTCCACTAATTGTCCCCATGATGATTTATCCCATTTATGTTAGTTACACATGTTTATTCATTATTCGCAACCCACTCTTTTAAATCCAACAATGTAACTCACTCCAAGCTATAACCACATTGCAATAACTTTTTCATCAGCCTTTTTGTGGGGAACCTTATAAAAAGCTGTTTACTAAAAGTCGTAAAATATACAAATTAATATACTTTGGGAATCTCCTCGGGTCATAGGCAAGTCAGTAATGTATTATCCTAATAAAGGGTGTGACAATAATGTATTCATAAAGGTGTGCTATAAGGTGTGAAGAAATATTAATATAAGAAGATAAGAGAAAATGGAAAATATAGAGAGTTAAAGTGATCAGGTAGTGAAGGAAGAAGTGAGAATCATAGAGAGGATAAATAAAATGAAAGTAATGTTAAAGGAGATGGTTCGGTATGTGATAACAAAAGGATGGATGAATAGTAGGTTGGTTTAAGCGGATGTATATGGTGAGTGTGTTGGGAACGACCTGCTTGGGAGACCGAAGAGAAAGTGAATATATTGAAGTCGAGTGAACGAATGTAACTAGGGAAGAGGGAGAGAGAAATGTGGAGTTTGGCCAGAGGCGAAGAATAAAAGGTGCAATAGAACAAGGAAAAGAAGAAAATGGAACAGGAGTTTTTGATATGGGCAAGTGGATTGTGATTATTATTCAGACCCAGGAGATGAAAAACCCTTACATTGACGAAGATTACACAAATACGTGAGGTTCCGTAACCACGAACTGTCCCATGAAAGACTACAATTAAAGAGTGGATTTTCTGATCAGTGTGAACGCATCTACGTCACATATAAAATTAATGAATAACAGAGGGGGCGGATAAAGAAATGGGCCGGCCTTTTTTCTTTCCGCCACGTTGGTTCATGTCCTCCTACTGCTTTTCTTTTCCGCTGCTTGTACAGCGCGCACCTTACCCCCAATCTTTGGGGCAAAGAGGAAAGCACGAAAGAAGGAAAGAGAAAAGAAATTATATATATAGTATATATTATAGTATATGAGTATAACATATATATATCACATTATTATATATATATATTATATTATATATATATATATATATAATATATATATTATATACTATATATATATATATATATATATTATAGATATATTAGTATATATTCTGTTTTCTATTCTTTCTTTAATCTACCTCTTTCCCAAAGACGTGGTGGGGTAAAGGTTGCTGTGTCAAGGGCATCTCGGAAAAAAGAAAGCATAGACAAGAATATGACGAAAAGGCCGAAAGGAAAGGCCCAGCACTTAACAACGCCATCCCTGCTGATACAATGAATTAGTGAGAACCTCGCACACAGGACAGAAAACCCACACCTAGAGCTTCAACAAATGGGACCGCGGGACGGAAACTTCACTATGTGGGGCCACATACCATGCCCCACCTACAAACCCCCATTTTAACTCCTATTTATGCACTAACTCATAGTATTTTGCTCGCAACCATACGTGGACACAAAAACATCAACATTTCTCTTCGTATACCTGTCAAGTACATAATAAACGTTCGTACGCGCTCAATCCAACTTTTTTCTTCGGTCTCCCAGCCGGACGTTTCCCAACGAACAAACTCGCCACTAAACATCCGCTTACCAACAGACTATCTTCCATCCGTTGTCAACATTGGACCCAAACCATCTCAACATACTTTCATTTACGTTTATTCCTCCATTTATCAATTTTTCCAACACCTAGCATGCCCCTAAGATATTATATAATATATATATTATATATAATATATATTAGAATCTTAAATATATAACCTGATGCTATACCATATAAAATAAAGATATGCCTGACCAAATCATAATTAATAAACATAAACTAATATATTAATAATATCATAATTTAAAACAATAAAATATAATAAAAAAACATAACAATACCAAAAACTCTCACACTAATAACGTGACCTATCTCCTACCATATGCCAGAGGGAGAATATACTAAAAATTATATAGTAATATGAAAAATTATAATAATAACTATATAATACACAAATTAATTTGTAGCCACCGTAGATAAGCCCTATAAATATAACTAAAAATTAATAAACACTCTATTTTCTAGCTAACATAATCCTAAAAGTAACTAAACAAATAAATAATAAATATAATTTATATAGTATATATATATAATAATACCAAAAATAGAACCTAAATATATTATAAATATTAATAATAGTAAGCGCGGCATTATCATCTGAAACGGATACATAAAGGTGAGGTTACGGCGGACTGATTAAGCTTCCGTCAGAAAAGACTAACTCGCCGCTGAACCAACCCTCCAAAAATAAGCAAACCAGGTACCTTATAGAAGAAAAGGCAGATTATACCAAGCACGACAACATCCGACGCCTCGTCAAATAGTAGAGGCGCTCTAAGTTGAACTGAGCCAGTTATACATAACATGATCTCAATGTAAGTCTGGGCCCCCTCTCGTGACCTCTAACCTCCCCTATGCCATAAAGCCGCGAGTTCGCATAAACGCCAGAGCCCGCCCCACCAGAAAAAGAAGGAAGCAAGTACCTCAATACCAGGGTAGACATGAGGCCAATCTGTAACTAAGACTGAGAAAGCTCACCACTAAGAGAGAAAGAGGAAAAATAAGTCTATGCGAGCTATAAACAGAAATAAACTCCATAATTTCCTTGAGCAGCCCTATGGCAACCGATTGTAGAATGTGAGAGTTTCCAAAGACATTTTTTGATATTAATCCGTTAATAAGTCCAAAGAAATGATTTAATATATGATCCATAAACAGGAAGATTGAAAGAAACCGTCGAAAGAGCTAGGAAAGATATAGAAGTGGTTTTCGTAACTTAATGAAATTTGTAGAAGTTGAGTTTTAAAGTAAAATTTGAATTTCTAAACAAGGTATTACAGGATGCAGGTTGAGACGATCCCACATTAAAATTCTATCCAGATCAGCTGAGAATAAAGGAATCGGAAAGAGTTAAAGACAAGAGAGGCAAATTCCATAGTTAAAAGAGGGAGTCAGAAATGGAAATGAAGTGAAGGAATAAGAGGGCTCGATTACATTCAGGCCATAATAATGAAATGTATGAATAAGAGTTAAGAGATGCAAGGGTGAGAAGAAAGGACCCATTAATAAGAAAAAAGTAGGAAATTAGAAAGTAGGATAGTATAGGACATAGAAAACCCTGAGGAAAACAACATCAACACATATTGGCACGAAGAAAAGGGAAAGGAAGTCGCCCCCATCAAAATTCAAAACAGACCGAATAAATTTGAAGCGTTTGAAAGGAAAAAACATTAGACATAAAACAGAATCAAGCAAATAAGAAGAAGGAGGAAACCCAAAGGAGGAAGCATTTGGAGAGTAGTGACACCGGCTGATTAGCCATAACCCGGTCAAAATTGCTTTTTGTATATGGTCAAGCGCCACCACGGCGTTCTCCAACCGATAATTCAACTAAGAGAAGGGAAAAACCAGTAAAATCAGTAGATTTAAGGAAAGTATATATTGCCAGTAGACCTTCAGCGTACCCAAGTTAGGCCGTAGCTAGATAGACAGAAGAGTAGAAAGTAGAATGAGATTTCCAGATCTCTCTTAAAAGAAAAAGGAGAGATTGAGAGATTATCCCATATTTCCACAAAAAAATCTTTTGATAATAAGAATAAATAACATCAAGAATCCAACTTAGCGTATAGGGAGAAGTCTATATCAGGGTCAGAAGCGGCTTCCTTTTCTTCAACAATATTGTTTGGACATGTGCGTTGCTTTCCGACCACTTGAGGAAAAAGTGTAGATAATGAAGACATAGAGAATGTTATAGTTAATGTAGGGGATGAGGGCCAAGAACACGGAAAGGCACACTAACTCAAAAAACGTCGGTGAGAGGATATGACACATCCGCGGCCACCCTGCACTTACACTATACGGTCATAGAAATGTCAGGAGGCACGTGCAACCCGGATACAAATGTAAATCACAGGCAAAAGGACATAGGAGAAACGAATGGAAAAGAGAATGGAGGAGAAAGAGGAATGATTCCAGTAAAACGTCTAGTGGGTATGAGTTTAGAGGATAAAAAGTAATAGAGGGACCGAGATTGAGTCTTTTTTAGTTGGAGATATGTAAGAACAATCTAAGAAATAACCATCAGATCGAATAAAGAGTAGAGGAAAAAGGCAGAATTTACAGAGTTGCTAAAAAGGTCTATCTACCAACATCCTCAGAATAAATATGAAGTATCAGTAGGAAGGGGAAACCAAAGGGATAAGTTAGCGGCACTTATCGTTTGATGTAATAAAATGCACCGCTTTAGTGTCGTTTCGATAGAGTTATATCCCTTGCAGACGATAATATCTAGAACTAGAATGAAAATTAGCTAAGTATAGATAATAGGAGAAGTTAACGAGAATGTGTTTCCACTATTTCCGATAACGCCAACGATGAAGTCGCTATGACCTGAAATGGTCTAAGAAGATAACAAGCACGGAATCGAACATGATGGACGTTTATGTGGAAGAATTAGAAAATAAAAGATAACTAGTCGGAAGGGAAAATGAATGTATAGATAACCTACGCAATCACCAATCTAACGATAACAGTGCTCCTCACCTTCATTCGGCAGAAGTCGAATAGCTGATCATATACCAGAGACATAATAAAAAATTCAGGTCTTCCAATTATGTAGTTAAGCGGTAGAAGTACAAAAACTAACAAGGATTCCACCCCCAATCGAGCCCGATCAAATGTGCCAGTATATGAAAAAGTATAACTGACGAGTGGCAGGAATGGAAATACTGTAGGATAGAAAGGTATTTAAATAATGATAAAAGAAATACGAAATAAAGTAACGGATGTGGTGCCAAAGGTATTTTAGCCAAAATAGTAGAAGCGAAAAGTGGGCCTGCATTAGAAATAAATATGCCAAAGAGTAAGAAGGATTAGTGTAAACATAGGTCCAAGGTGTGTTCAAAATTGGGGGACGATCCGGAATGTGTGTGGGTTCTAATGTTAGTGCTCAGATCGTTGAGAATTGCTTAAATAGACACGATAATTAGCTGTGCAACCCTCGCTCGCCGGGAAACCAAGGACCATCACGCATACTCATCACCAAGTAGTCGATGCTAATAAATTGACCGAAAAAGAAGCACTCTCAGACGCAATGTCGGAAGCGACATGAGGACGTCAATAGATAAATATGGTGTGTTCCATCATGTGCAGAAAGATGCCCCTCGAAATCTTAAAAGCAGGCGAGTGAAACCAAACCACGCTAATAGTAGTAGATAGAAAGAGAAATGATATAAAAAGTAACTCGTAAGATAGAGTGAGCAATGACTATTCAATCATAGATAAAAAAAGTGGGTCGTGAACAGACTAGATGCTAGTGTAGTCTCGTGTTAGGAGAGCACAGGTGACGGCTAGATACGCCACATCCTACTGTTAGGTTGATAGATAAGAATGAGGCAAGACCACAAGAAAATATATTACCAACTAGGAAATATAATATATTATATGTAACGAAAGATGAATAACAATAATATGATTATATGAGTTAATACAATCAATAAATATTAACCGATTAAGTATATAGTATTATTAGGTGTATCGAAAGTATAATAAATAAGACTAATTATTTAGGTGTATATTACTCATATATATAAATCATATAAGTTACTATAAATATGGCCCAGTCGAATATGATAACTACACGCACATCACATAACACTCAACATAAAATATTATGTAGTTCCCATGAAGAAATGGATATATAAACATAATAATATGTAAAAACGATTAAAAAATATATATATATATATATGTTTTTTTTTTAATAGAAGACTAATTGAAATGACCGCGTAGCAGTCTAATAACGGCTATGTATACCTAGATGTACAATCGTAGCTCACTCACACATGGAACGGCAACAGCTCATCCCATCATCTTTTGGAATGTACCTATGTAATCGTTACATCTCGAACTCCTCATTATCTACCGACCCGCTGGGCTGCACTGTCATCATCATCGTTCCCGATCCACATCTACCCTACATACAGAGTGCTAGTCGCCAACGATCAAGAGATGATAGAATCAAAAAAATACTCTCCTTGACTTAAATGTAATCAGTAACAAAAAGAATAATAGTTTACCCTCAAAAATTTATGAAAGACTCCTCTCGTACGTTATTGCTTCTAAAACTCTATAAAATAATTACTGTGGTAACAGAATAATAATTTTACAACTTAGTTTGACTTATTTCGTCAACTGTCTTTTAAAAAAAAACTTCGGCAAAAACGGATTAGTGTGAAATTATATTATATGTATTAGAATGGGTGATAGAATACTGTATTGCGTTTAAAAGCAACAAAGTAAAAATAATGATTTGTAGTCTATAAAAAATAATATATTTTAAATACTTATAAAATAATATTTATCTTATATATTACGAATTAGAAATATATTATTAAAAGATCTATAAAAAAATATATAAATTTAAGTTATTCATTAAAAATATTATCTTTATATTAGTATAATAATTAATAAGTAATTATGAAAACTATATAAAACTATATATGATATAACAATATTATATTAATAATATAAGTTATAATTATAATATAATATATTAATAATAATAATAATATTATAATATATCACCACAGAGTATGATATGATACTAAAAATTCATGGCAATAATAATCCTATATACTAAGTTGAATATCAATATAAAAAGAATTTATTTCCTTCATTCTTTTACTTTCCACAGGGGATATAAACTCACGCCAAGAGTATAATATGATTCAACTAATTATAGGTTATTTTTCCTTCTTTGTATTTTAATATTTAAAAGAAATCTTAAAAAACCATTCACGCCACTTCTCTACAGTATCCGTCATGTAAATTGTTACAACACTAATGACATATATGGAATTTAATATTAGGGCACAAAAATAGATTGAAAATAAATTAAAATTATTAATAATTTATTGGATCTTAGGATTAGAGTTTGGGATATTGCGCAGTCGATTATAATTCGTTTATAAATATTTAGAAGAAAAAAACAAGAAAATAATATATATAAAAATATTCTATATAAATGAAAGGAAATTAAAGATAATAAAATTTAAATTTCATTATTTATCTCATTTTACGGATGAAATTAAATTAATACGACAAAAAAAGATAAGTATTTCAAATTGTAAAAAATTTTAAAGCTTCATCATCACCACACACACCACCACGAACACACCACGACACACGACCCCACACCATCACAATCAATCAATCAACACACACCCCACTATACACCTCAACACCACACACAACAACAACAACACCCAACACCACAACAACAACACACACACACACACATACCACATACACACACACACACACTATACACCACCACGACAACATCAACACTAACACAACACAACCACTAAATCACCACATACTAAACACACACATCACACACACACACACACACACACACCCATCAACTACACACACCACACACACACACACCAACACCACAACACACACACACACACACACACCACACTCAACACCACAACAACACCACACACACATCAAAACATCATACACACTAACAAACAATACACACACAACACTAAACGAAACACTGACACAACACCACACACATCACGACCAACCACCAGCACAAACACACACACACACACATCACACCCACAACAAAATACACACCACAACACCCACACACACCACACCACACACCACAGCACTCACACAAACACAACACTACACACCATACACACACACACTAACACTACAACACACCCACACACACCACTATACACAACACCCACACCACACACACACAACACACATCCAACCAACATAACACACACCACCCCAACCACCACACACCCAACACACCACCCACCCACACACACACACACGACCCAAACACACATACACCACCAATACACACACATCAACAACACACACAACATACACAATACACCAAACACACTACATACACACCACTACACAACCACATCAACACATCCAACCACAACATAACACACCAACACACAACACATCCATCACCACACCAACACATACAAACACACAACACACACACAACAGAGGTGCCAAAAAAACCACACAACACACACATCACCCAAACAAAACACATAGCAAATCTAACATAGCACACACACACACACACACCCACCAACACCCACACACAAACACACACACACAACCACAAACAAACACACCACACACACAAACACACAACACACACCACACACACACAACAACACACACACACACACACACAACACAAACAACATAACAAACACACACACAAGCACACACACACACAACACACACACACACACACTACAGATAAACACACGAACCACACACACACACACACACACTATCAATGCACACAACACACTCACACACACACACCACACACACACACACACAACACAAACACCCACACACACAATACACCACACAACACTTAACACACCCACACACACCACACACACACATACTACACACACACATCACTAACAACACACACACACACACACACCACCACACACCACACAACAACCACACACACCACACACACACCACACACTAGCAACAACCAACATCACACCACACACACACATCTACACACACCACACCACACATCCAGTCAGACACACCAACTACACATCAATCAACACAGCACACAGTCGCACAGACGACACAACCACCTATCGCCCCAGCAGCACAGCCACACCACACGTAAACCACCACACACCACTACACCACACCCACAACAGACAAAGCGACGAAAGCACACACACACCGACCTCAAAACACCACTGACACATCACACGACCAAACAACACTACAACACACACACACTCCAGACATACAATCACTACGACACACACACACAACACAACACACAACGACAACACACAACTACTACACACAGGCACCACAACATCAGCACCACGTACATGCTACGTAGCTCACAAACGCCACAAACACACACACCACAACACAACACACTCACGAACACACACGCAGAACAACCCCAACACACAGCTACCACCCACACACACACAGCACACAAAGCAACACAAACACCACACACACGACAACAGCGTCACTAGACACCATCCACGACAACTACGACACACAAGCTACAACTCACGAAACCTACACACACACGACATCAAAACACACACCAACAACACACCACACTGCGAACACACTAGACGCATAACACACCAACATCAACCACAACACAGCTACGAGCACTACAACACACCATCCAGTTCACACACGTACCATAACAATCAACAACAAAACAAAC
>JABUQX010016289.1:37500-40266 GCA_015478945.1 Trachelipus rathkii | reverse complement strand
GATTGTATTCGTTAGTTGGAATTTGGGTGTTTAACCGTTTTCGCATTTATCATTGAAACAGCACCACGTTTTTCGTGCGCCACTTCATATATATATATATATATATATATATATATATATATATATATATATATATATATATATATATATATATAAATATATATATATATATATATATATATATATATATATATATATATATATATATATATACTATATATATATATATATATATATATATATATATATATATATATATATATATATATATATATATATATATATATATATAACTAGTTCAGTAGTTCTTAACTACAAATAAATTGGCAACTATGGCTCTGAAGATTTTCAACTTCTTCAGCGCTCGTGCTGAACCTCCTGGGGAAAAACATGGACCACAAGGACATGGAGGAGAAAGAGGACGTGTAGATATTTTACGGTGTTTTAATTACAAAAAAATTAATAAATGTGTTTTTTCTTTCCTTATAAAATCATGCTTTTATTATCGCACTAAAGTTTACTTTGCAAATAAATTAGCCAAACAGCCATCGGCCGGCGAAAAGTCGCAGGTGCAAAGGCGCATAGGCGCAAGGCGAATAGGCGCTGATGTCGGTACAAAAATATAGGCTCATAGGCACTAGGCGCACTGGGTCCGGCGGCATAGGCGCATAGGCGCAGGCGCACTCAAAAAAATTATAGGCGCGCCCAGCTCTGATATATATATATATATATATATATATATATATATATATATATATATATATATATATATATATATATATATATATTTATATATATATATATATATATATATATATATAATATATATATATATATATATATATATAAATTTATATCAGTACGAATTATAAATATATCTAAATATATATATATATATATATATATATATATATATATATATATAACTATATATATATATATATATATATATATATATATATATATATATATATATATATATATATATATATATATATATATATATATATATATATATATATTAAATACACGAGTTATTCATATCAAAACGTTTTCTTTTATTAATAGTTAATTCTATAATTAACTATAATAATATTTCAAGTTATTCCTTTTCTTCCATTATTTCTAAGTATTTTAGTAATTTCTTTATTATTTTATTTGTTTTATTAAATATTCTTTGTTATAAAATTATTATTTATTATATATATATATATATATATATATATATATACTAGTGATGGACCGGATGTCAAAATTTGACTGTTTGCGGATGCAGATGCGGATGCGGATCTTAAAGAGGATGAGGATGCGGATGCGGATCTTAAATTAGATGAGGATGCGGATGCAGATGCGGATGCGGATGTTTACTCTTTGAAGTTTGAATTAAAAATTATATATATATATATATATATATATATATATATATATATTATATATATATATATATATATATATATATATATATACTATGCTATATATTCTAGAAAAACCTGCTACATATATATATATATATATATATATATATCAACGATCTGGAACAGTTGATTAAAGAACCTACACACATCCCAGATCGTCCTAACCAATTCTTGAACACTCTTGATTAATGCTTCACCACTTCTCCTTCTCGCTACAAATACACCATTTTCCCTCCTATCGGTAATTCTGACCACAATCTTTTAGCTCTAAACAACACTTCATTTCCAGTAGCTCCGCCCTGCCCTAAGCGAACTTTCTGGCACTTTAATCGGGCTAATTGGGATGCATTGCGTCGCTTTTTTTGCAGACTATCGCTGGAATGAATCATGTTTTGTTCCGGAGAACGCCTCTGCTTCTGCTGAAAAGGTAGGGGCCGTGATCACGGATGGGATGAACAGGTTCATTCCATCTTACACTAAATCATTTTCTCCTCATAATCCATGATTCGATGTCTCTTGTTCCCGTGCCAATGTCTTTGGTCTTTTTTTTTCATCTAATTCCACCCTGGATGATTCCGGCTCCCCTCCCCCTGCTCCATTCCCTCTCAGGTGTCCAATGTCTCTACCTGTCATTACTCATGATCAGGTACATGAGATACTGAGATCTATGAACGTCCGGAAGGCCAGTGGCCCAGATGGCATTCCTCCTCGTGTTTTGAGGGAGTGTGCTTCTGAGCTGGCGCCTGTCCTCGTTCAACTCTACTCCCTTTGCCTTAATACTAATACTTTTCATCAATGCTGGAAGCGCGCTTTTATTCAGCCAATCCCAAAAAAAGGTAGCCGCTCTGATCCTTCTAACTATCGACCTATTGTCTTAACTTGCACTCCATCTAAAATCTTTGAAACTCTCCTTAACTCTCATTTCCTCGATCATATAGAATCTCATTCCCTTCTCTCAGATCGTCAGTATGGCTTTCGACGTTCGAGATCAACTGGTGACATCCTTTCCTATCTCACTGATCTATGGTCTTCTGCCCTTAAGGACCATGGGGAGTCTTGTGTGGTAGCGCTTGACATATCTAAAGCTTTTGACATGGTATGGCATGCGTCGCTACTCTCTAAGCTACCTTCCTTTGGATTTCCTCCTTCCCTTTGCTTACTCTTGTCTAGTTTTCTTTCCGATCGTTCCATTTCAGCTCTTGTTGATGGAGCAGCCTCTTCCTCCTTTCTTATTAATTACGGTGTTCCTCAGGGTTCTGTTTTATCTCCAACTTTATTCCTACTTTTTATCAACGATCTTCTTAGCTGCACTTCTAACTCTGTTCACTCTTATGCCGATGACTCAACTCTC
>JABUQX010016289.1:0-22500 GCA_015478945.1 Trachelipus rathkii | reverse complement strand
AATATTATATAATATATATTATATATATATATATATATATATATAGATATAATATATATATATTATATATGATTGCTTTCGTCGCTTGCAAACAGACTCGTGGACTCGAGTTACCTTGACGCCTTTAGAGACGGATCACCGTATATTCACTCCCAATGAATAAAAAAAATGAACCTTTGCCATATATATATATATATATATATATATTATATATATATTATCTATAGAATTATATATTTACAATATATATATATATATAGTATATATAATACTTATATATATATATAATTTAGCTTTCTGATCGTCTTGAATAGACTTCGTAGATATGTAGTATATAACCTCATTAATCACTACTTGAGGTGCTCGTATTATATCATCAACCATATATTACAAACTTCCCAAAAGTAATCTTAAAAACTGAACTACTTTTCTTAATAATTATATATATATAATATATATATATATATATATTATTAATATTATATATTATATATATATATAATATTATATATATTAATATAGAAAATTAAACTCCTAATATATTAAGAATATATATAGAGAGATAATAAACTATATAATATATATATATATATATATATATTTATATAGTATATATATTAATATATATATATAATCAGATAAAATATATATTATATATATATATATATTATATATTATAATATAATATATATATATATATTAGTATATATTAATATTATATATATATATATAGAGTAATAATTAACAACCCTATTAAAGTATATTTCAACATGCTGGATTCGCATCCTGTGACCCTAGCAGATGTGAGGTGCAGTGTGTTATGACCACCACGTCAGACGAGCTAAGAGAACTTGTCGATACTTCATTTCTACTGGTAATATAAACCTCCAATAATAAGGTAAGTATTCATCAGTCTCTTTACTCAAGGCTCGTCACTCGGCGTGGGTTAAACAGATTACCGTGCATTGTTGAATAGAATACTGAACTCAGGTGATAAGAAATACACTTAATAGTTGCATACCACGCAACGTAACAGTAGTATATAAATTAACAACCCCTAAAAATTTATTTTCAATCAAAGCTGGAATTTTCAAATCCTGGACCCTAGCTGATGAGCGTGCATTGGTGTTTGGAAACCACTACGCCATCCGACGAGCAAAAGAAGAACTTTTCACTCAGTACCTCCTCTAGGTGACATATTAAACCCACCATAGGAAATCATCGGGGCTCTTACCAGCTCGCGCTCGGGTCGTATAGGGATCAAAACTATTAAGATATTTACTTTCTTATATCACCTACTCTCAGGTTCAGTAT
Organism: Trachelipus rathkii; assembly: GCA_015478945.1. Taxonomy (NCBI): domain Eukaryota; kingdom Metazoa; phylum Arthropoda; class Malacostraca; order Isopoda; family Trachelipodidae; genus Trachelipus; species Trachelipus rathkii. Next base: position 21,186 of record JABUQX010016289.1, on the reverse strand, counting down.
TCTTTACTCATTGAACGGCGGACCCTGTTGACCCTACCCTCAGAGTGCTAATGAAGCTCGGGGAAGAGCCGATGACTCCTTGGTGGAGTTAATATTTCATCAGAGGAGATATCTTATATGTTCTTCTTTTAGCTCGTCGTGGCGTAATGTCAAAAAACATGCACGTCTCTAATCTGCTTATATGGAGTATTTCCTAAGGATATCGAATCTCAGCTATGAAATTTACATTTTAGGGTGGATAATGTATATATTTAATTACTTATACTGATTAACGTTGCGAGTAGCACTATATATATATAATATAATCATAATTTACTGATATATATATTATATATATTATTAAATAATATATATATATAAATATATATATTATTAATATATAATATATAATATAATATTAATAGTATATATAATATAATAATATATATATATATTAATATATATTAATATATATATAATATATATTATATAGTTATAATATTGATATTAGTGATGGACATGATTATCTGAATCCCGCATCGCGCAATTTTGCATACCGCACCGAGTTGACATCGCACTCAGTGCATCCGCATCCTTCAACTTATATGTGAGTCTGACATACAGCATGTCAGCATTCTATATTTGTAAAAAGAGAGAATGAGGATGTTTCTCGGAACTAGCTCCTCTCTAAACATATTTGATTTAAACATTGTATATAAATATTAAATATTATATATACATTCTTATATTCATTAGAGTGAGTATTAATGAGGATATTATATGATATATATTACGTGGTTATTTTCTCTTTTATTCTCTCTCGCTCTCTAATAGAAAATATTATAGCTATATTAATGTTTATTTGTTATTTATATTATAATGATATTTAAAAAGCTTTATGTATTAATTTTATGACGTAAGTATATCCTAATTTTAGAATCTCCTAACTAATATTACTTTTGTTTAAACATACACACACACATTATATATATTATAACACGTGACATTAACACACACATAACACTCACACTAACTAAATCATATATATTATTTACTTAATACTAGCTATAACGAATATTGCCATACTCTCATAATAAATAAATTTATTATATATTATATTATAATCATCACAAGAAGATATTAAGGAATACATAGTAAGTAAACTACTAGTTTTTATTTCTTCATTATTACTAGTATGATACAGTACACATTTAACATACTATAACAAAAAAATATAATCCCTACACAAGTGAGTGCATATGTTAATATCTCGAGTAATAAAGAAATTCACAGACAATTTCACCGTAATTACCCCCAAACATATACTTCTCATATAACTTCACTCCATGAATAAAATGAAGATATTAAATATTGCATTTTTATATGCTTCTATAGTTATTGACTGCTAAAGAAAGTTTTGAATTTATATGTTTTCAAAAGAGGATGCGGGAATGCGGAGCATGCGTATTGACTACGTTTAAACGTGCGGTAATGCTGATGTGCCCACTACATGCGTCGATATGTATAACATAAGCTTCGGTATGCAATTGCGGAATGCGGTATAGCGTTTCCTATTTTCTCACATGTTCGAGTCATTGTGTGTGAATGTTGTAGTGAGGTTATATATATAGTGTATATAGTGATTAGTTATGTTGTATGTTATTATGTGTATGTGTGATATAAGGATGTTTATATATAGTATGTTGAGTATTAGTGTTATGATAGTTTAGTGTATGTGATTGATTGATTAGTACGTATTATATATATATATTATTATATATCATATATATATATTGACATACTCCGCAACGGTAACAGTAGTAATAATACATCCCCTAAAAATGTATTTTCATGCTAGATTCGATTCTGGACCGTAGTGATTGTAGTGGCGTAGCTCATGATTGTTACGCCATTATGTCGCCAGACTCGAGACATAAAATAAGATACATGATCAATATGTCTTACTATCTTGTAGTGAATATAAAACCACAAAGAGTAGATGCATCGGCTACTTCTCGCGTCCCACTACTGGGCGTTTTAGGTGTGTGCAATTAACAAGTAACCACATTGGTGAAACATGGTACTGTACCGTAGTGTCAATGAATATCTGAACAACGAGCAGATAAAAAATACAACTTATATGTTTGACAATGCGCCCACGAGCGTCAGTCTGTAGCAGCAGAGAGACCGAATGAACTCATCCTTGTGTCGAGTGAGCTTTGGTATTTTTCCCAGAGAGATTTTCGTGTTATACGATAGCTCATACATATATACTCTTAGTGCTGATCGTGGTCGTGTTTGTCCACACCACTGACACGACATTATTTGCTATCCAGGTACCAGGATTGAATTCAGCTTGTTGAAATTAAATTTTAGGGGTTTAGCTAATTTTCATGATCTACTCTCACATTACATGTATATGTTGACGCTTGGGGTATGCCTAACCTCATTAAAGTGTACTTTTCTTTAACTCCCCTCACGGTGTATTCATATATTCTTCACCATGCGCACCGGGTATTGAATCTGTTTTTAACACCACGCCCGAGTGCGTGACTTGACTTAAGAGAGCCCGACATTTTGTTCTTTGTTGTGTTGATAAAATCACCATAGAATTAAATTCACCAGAGAGTATCGGACAAGTTCTCTTTTAGCTCGTTCGTTTGACGTGGATAGGTCAAAACACATGCACGCTCATCTGCTTAGGTCCAGGATCGTATCCTAGCACTATTCTTGAATAAGTGTTATGTGTGTGTTGTATTTAATTACTCAGATCACTCTCCAATCAATATTTAAGTTTACGAATTATATAATAGGTAGTGAGAGTATGATGAGCCATAATTGGAGTTTTGGATATTATTATATAGCATAGGACTTAATACTTTACTTGGACCACTCGAGATAAAAATAGGTATTTCGAAAATTTATAATAATATCACTATAATCTATATATGTAGTATATGTTATTATCACTAGATATTACTTCTAGCTTAGGTGATAACTATATATAGGTACGGTATATATATAAATCCAGTACTTCATACCCCCCAAAGAATATAAGATATATATATATTATATAATATATTATATATATATTATATATATATTATATATAATATTATATATTATTTTGTATAGCAAGTTCAGTTTTATTGATTACTTTGGGAAGTTTCAGTATTGGATGAGTTAGTGCTTATATATATCAAAGGGATTTAAGGTTTAATTACAGTCACGATCTATTGCAAGCGACGAAAGCAATATATTAATTATATATATATATATATATATATATATATATATCTATTAATATATAATATTATATATATAATTATCATATATATTATATTATTATATTATATATATATTAATAATATATATATATATATGGCAAAGTTCATTTTATTTATCATTTTGGAAGATTCATAATATACTGGTGTAGATCGTGTACTCGAAGTGACGATCTCAAAGTTAACTCTCAGTCATCGAGTCTGTTTGTCAAGCTGAACGTGAAAGCTAAATATATAATATATATTATAATTATATATATATAATATATATTAATTATATATTATATTTTAATTATTATATTAATATATATATTAAATATATCATTAGGTTTAGATATGTATAGTCTTAAGATTCGATTAGATATATATATTTGTTAAAATATTTATATGAAATAGACTCCAATAGACTCACTCACGGATATAATGTAATGTCTATAAGTAACTCATTTAAAATTAATCATAAATTATTTACATTCCGTACGTTTCACTCTGAATGCCTCAACATGTTAGTATTGATAATACTGAATTAATATATATGATTCAGAGTATTTTTCCTGATATAAATATTATATCTTTATTGGTAGTTATTGAGTCTAGATAATATCAAGTACAAAAACATGAAAAACTAAACAGTCACCTATATAAAACCGAAATGCCTAACCTAAAACCTAAACCTAACTAATCTAAAATAACATACTATAACCTATATGTTGAAACAAAAATTAAGAAAAATAACTGAAACGATTCTAAGAATTGTAAGTGAAGTTAAAATAATAAATAAAATAACAAATAAATAATAAAAAAATAATAAAAAGTAAAAAATAAATAGTATAATATATAATTAACTAAAATAAAAATTAATAAATATATAACACAATAAATGTGATAGTGACTAGTCTAAAGAATTTTTAAGAGTCTAAGATTTCGATAGATAATAAATTAAGTAAACAGGGTATGGCGTTATTATAATAGGAGGCAAAAATAGTTAAGTATGGAAATTTAATTAGTTACAAACGTGTTATATATAATTAATGTAAGGAATTTAGTGGTCATGTAATATATTAGCAACTTATTTAGGGATAGTTTAATGATAATTAAGTAAATGGTGACTTTAGCTTATATTGCTTTTACGCTTCTGTATTCGTCGCAAATCCTCACACTCTCGCGACTTGAGCTGTTAAATCTGTTTTAATATCATTCCTGAGGGTATGAGTGAGTTACCTTCTCTAGCCTATTTGAGTGACTTGCCCGAAAGTGAATGACAAAAATAATACTCCTGAAACTTAACTTTTCACCATGTTAATAGTGTAATACTTAATATTTTAAAAATTTCCAACCCTAGTAACTTATTATCACAGCTATATTTACGCATATATCCCTGTATTATAATTTTATGATATATTACTACCTCTTATGTTATATATATATTATTTATTGCATTAATAGATCTAACACCTCATTTGATTATATATTTATTAATTATTTTATATATATATATACTTATATATATTTTTTAATATTTTTGCGATGTATTAAATATTTTAATTTTTATATTAGTTTATATATTTTTTATTTTTTATATATATATATATTATAGTATATATTTATCTATTTATTTTATTATTTTATTTTTATTATTTTATTTTATAATTTTACATTTTAATTTATTATAGAATAATTCATTATTATTTACATTTTATTTACATGATCATTTTTATATATATCTTATTTATGTTGAACTATATTTATTATATAATTGTAGTATCTATAATATATATAAATGTTTTATTCAGTATATTATAATCTTTGATGTATATGAGTCATATAATATTATACTATATGTGAGCGCGTATCAACGAACACGGTCTAGATTTGTACGTTCTTCAAATATAGGTTTTTGAAGGTTTTTGAGCTAGATAGGTTCTCGAAGAATGTCTGTGGTTCGAATTTCATACTTCTGTATTCTAATGAGTAGAAATTATCACTAGAAATGGTCCCTCTTGAAATAGGGCTATTCCGTGAGTGTACGTGAACTCATTAAAAAAAAAAAAATAAATAAAAAATAAAAACATTAATAAAAATATATATATATATATTATTAATATAATATATAATATATATAATATATTAATTATATATATATATATATATAATATAATATATATATATAGGATAAATACAAAAAAATAATATAAAAATTTTTTAAATAAAGTTTATTATATTTTTATTAATAAATTTACTTTTATAAATAAAAATTATTCCAATATCTTTCAATATACATAAAAATAATTTATAATATAGATAGAAATTAAAGATATATTTATATATATATATAATATATTATAATTATTATTATAAATTATATATATATATATAATGTAATTTAAATATATATTTAATATAATATTAAAAGATTCCCAACACTATATTTATATTAATAATCTCCACAAATGTGAATGGTAAAAGGTAATGAAAAATATATAAAATATTATACTTATTTATATAGTTGTTTTAATTAATAAAATATTTAGAAAAATAGTGTTATTATAAATTGTTATTATAAATTCCTTAAATGTAATCATACGTTCACTTCACTCACTCATATATATATTAATATATATTTATATATACATGTTATTAAAATTATAACTATATATATGTTAATTTTGCACTAAATTTTTTTATATTCAATTATTACTGTGTATAATATTGTAAATGAAATATTATATAATAATATTATTTTTTTATTATATAATCATTTATATATTAAAATATTGAAAATATTATATTTTTAAATGGCCCTCTCAACTTCAGCAACCTAATAATAAATAAATAAAATATATATAATTATTATATAAACTAATACATATAGTATAATATTGATATTAATTACTGCATAGTTTGCGGTCTTACACTAACTAACCCACATCACCTACTATAATACTATAACTCAACCACCCACACCTACACATCCACATATAAATAATATATAGATATATTATTAATATTAATATAATATTAATAATATATGATTTATATATATTACATAAATATAATATATAATATATATATTATATATAATATATATTATTAATTTATATTAATAATATATATTATTAATATATATATATATAGTATATTATTAATATATTATCATATATATTAATTATATATAATATGATATATATATATAATAATTATAGTAATATATATATATATATATTATCATATTATATTAATTTATCTCATATTATATATATATATATAATGTATGTATATATATATATATATATATTATATATATGATATTATTAATATATATATATAATATATATATTAATATAATTTATTCTTATATATATATATATATATAATATATATTATATATATATATATATATAATATATAATAATTATATAATATATTTTATATCATATATATAAAGCACGAGTGATATATATTTTCTTTCTAAATCGGAACTTCGTTCGTATAATAGATAATTCCTGAGCGTCGTGGATAGTTACTAATAGTCTAACTTCACAAGTGATTCGTTAGTACTTTGATCACATTATTATACTATGTTGATATCGTGGTCAAGCATGCTTGTTTGAGGATCGTAGTTAAGATTTTCTGTCATGTTTATATATAATAAATATATAACATATAATATTAATATATATATATTAATATAATAATTATATATTAATATATAATATATAATATAATATATATTATATAATATTATATAATATATATATAATATATATATATAATTACTATTATATATATATATCATTAATATATAATTAATTATATATATATATTATAATATATATATTTTTCATAAGTAGGTCTCAAAGCCGTGATAGATATATTGTTATGTAGTGGTTATATATTATATATATTATAATGATACATAATATTTAATATATATATATATATATATATATATATAATTATTATATATATTAATATTATATATATAATATAGATATATATATTAATATTATATATAATCACACTTAAGTATCTATCTTAATTCTATATACTATTATTAATAATATATATATTGTAAATATTTATTATATCTATACTCTCATATAACTATAGATAGTATATACATGTTATAATCTTTTCTCATATAACTACTACTAATCATATATGAGTAACCTCTAGTTATATTATTAGATAGTAATATATAGTGTGTGAATTACTACACTATTGATTGATCTATACACACATTAATATACTTAGATTTAGTGATTTGGACTCACATCTCATTAATTGATTTGAGGATTATATATTTGTAGGCAGTATATATTTATATATATACTATATATATATAATATAATTCAATCTGTGCATCTACCTAACCCACAGTTTAATATAACCATAAATTAAAATGCGATATACTAGGACCTAAACCTAGATGGATCGTCATTCCCCCACAACGGGAGACCTAACGACTAGAGAGTTTTCTCGTTCTCTGCATCTCCATTACAGCATTACTCAACGATTCACTAAGCACTATTAAAGAAAAAAACATACACCACCATAACCCGATCACAGATTTCGTGGTTCGTGCCCCCACCTAAACCTAACCTAAACCAAGCGTTCTCTCTATATTATAGCACGCGTTAAAAAAAAAATGAAATTCTATTTTATTTTACATATATTGTTTTCACCATAGTCCTTACTGTATTCTATTTAACTTTAAAATAAAGAATAACTTTCTTACTTTTAAAGAAATATACAAATTTAGTTTTAGTATTAATATACTCAAAGTCATTAATTCAACCTTTATATTCTACTTTATATAAATATTTTTAATGCTTTTACTAACTTAACGTAATTTTAGCTATGTCAATCAGCTTTTTACAGAGAAAGGATGAACTATTTTCATGATTTATTTTTCTTATAAATTTAATGAAATTTTATCCAACTTTGTTTTTTTTTCATTTCAGTTTAGATAGATTGGACTACTCTAGTATATGTAACCATTTGCTTAGTCCGACCTTACTATGATTGTTTTGTTATAATTTATTAGTAGAATTATTTTCTTGAAAAAGTTTGAAATTTTTGGACTCTTTCAAAAAAAATTTCAATCTTTCATCTTCTAACATAATTTCCAAAGGGAAATTTTTTTTCTTTCTCGTAAAATAAAATTTAAAAATTTCAAATAAAAGTGTAAAATTTTATTCTCCTGTGTTTAGTTAAACTCAAAATAAAACTAGAGAGATAAACTTTTTTTCATTCTAAAATTACACTTGTTAGATTGCAAAAAAGCAAATACAATTCACTTTCATCACCCATTAATCATAACATATAATAGTAATTGATTGAGTCACTTTGGCTATGTCAGATTCACAGAAAAGCCCAAATATCAACGTTATAAACTGAATAAACCCTGCCTCACTTTATATTTCACCATAGTCGAATTTCATTACCATGCCATAGTTGCCAAGTTCTCCTTACGATTATTAGCAGCCAGATTTTGCTACACTATTACGAGATGAGCGAATAAAGTATTGACTATAGGGATTTATTGACTCTCTATGTAATCTCTCTCACTAGACTTGATTGGGGAATAGACAATGGATTAATTCACTTATTATCTTTTCTGACTAAATCTTCTCATCTTCCTTAATTCGAAAATCCATGGTTATATATACTATTCGATACATATAGGTATCATAATTATAATTAGTTTTCACAAGCACAAACCAAATAACATTTAATCTTTAACTATTTACATTTGTGAGAAAAATATAATTATCTTCTATCTAATTGTTATTACTACCTCCACATTACTGATTTTCGGTGTCTGAGTCTATGAAATGTTTTACGTCATCTACTCAAACTCTCAGTCAGAGTATGTAACGGATCACGCATTCTGCACCTGCTATACAGTACGAGTACGAACTAAGATATTACTCGTCTCTCACACTTCTATAGTAGAGATACGGGAATATACTCACAATACATTGAATTTACGTGTGGAGCGACTCTAACTTTATTAAAAATGAAATCGGTTCGAATGAATATATCTCCTTTGGTTCTCCTACGAAAGATTACTTTAAATAGTATATATAAATAGTTTTAAGTATTCATTAGACTCATATCTATTTCTTGTATACCTCTTGTCAAATAACATCATATTACTTAAATAAATTTTCTAGTAAATTGCCTATATATCCTTACTCATTTTTATCGCTATACTTTGATGGTTTACTTTGAGTTTGTAAACTTACAAACTGAAAAAGCCCAATACTTCTTTGAGTCTTATTCTATTTATATATATTACTTAATTTTTACCTCTAACAGCGAATACCACCTGGGGGAGATATCCCCTCATGGGTTCCTGGACGCTTAACGCCTCCCGCCTCTTCTCATTTATATCAGAAACGTTAGCAGTGTGTGCAAGTGAGATAATGCTGCCTGCGTTCGATGTAGCAGTTCAAGACTTGGAAAGTTAACAGCGGGCTGGCTGCTTGAGCTCTCCTGGATGCTTCCTACATCGTCTGTACATCCAGAATAGAGGGTATATGATCAGATTAGTAGACACCGCGGAATGTTATATTAACATTTACCACTGAGATTAAGTTTTGACCTGGAACTCAGTGTACTTATCTTGTTATTTATAACAACTTCCAGCTAATTTCGTCGTTTCTCATCATATATATTCTGAGATCTTGAGCTATGGGTTCAATACATTCGTAGGGAGAAAGTCCCATTCTTCCTCGTTAGCACTCGCCCATGTGGTTGAATGTGTTGGAAGCCACCTACTGTTTTTAATTAGATAGATTACTTATGTGTTTTTCTCGACAACTTGAATATACCTGAAGTCAAATGTGAGTGAATGCCTACTCTTATATTGCCACACTCTTGCTCATTGATCATTCTCTACTAGATCACTTTGCCAACATTTCGCAATATAAGTTGATCGATGGCTGTTATTATATACATAATCTACTAAGAAGATTTCTACTATTTTCTCTCATTGAATAGTCTTATTCTACAATTACTCGCACTGATTTCAATCGCCTACGCCACTATACCTCATGGGATTTCTTCAGCAATTCCTTCTTCATTCACATCTCTCATAAATTAAGGCTTGAGGCTCTTTCATTCCAGGGCGCGTCCTGACATAAGGTGATTTCTACTGTGATACTTATAAATATATATATAATATATAATATATATAATTGGTTATTTCTCTTGCAACTAGAGAGGTATATCTGGATCTATTCTTAATCTATATATCATTGGTCTCATTTGACATTTCTCTTGCAATTGAGTATTGATTTATTTATTTACCTCCATAAATTAATTTTGCAAGGTGAATAATTTATATATAGAGGAGATATTATTTACTATTATAGGTGGCATTGACAATATCCAAAGCATTTGACCGGGGTAATGCACGCGTCCAACTGCCCTATCCTGAAAGTATCCCCTCATTCACTTAATAGTAAGTAGTGATTATTACTTTCTTTCTCTTATTATAGCTCATTGGTATTATTATCTTATTGATGTTATATAGAAGGTTGAATTAAGATTCATATTAACTGATGGGTTTTCCAACTCTTCTCGCAATCGAGGGTGACTCTTGTATCATATATCTCTGTAATTATAATTTATTTACTAGTACTGATTTTGTATATCTATTATGAATCTCTCAAGATTGATATTATTAACTCTAATAATTATTGGGTAATATACCAAATAACTGATTTCTCCGATTGGGAGAGAACTTCCATCTTCTCAACTTCTCATTTCAATATCTCTGCTTCCCTTCGAAATTTGGTTCGGCAGCATCTACTTTGCCCTAACCAATAGTGAATTTCCTCATTACTGCTAATTATCATGTGTCTTTGTGCTCAGGGATAATGTGATTGTTCAATTCATGTACTGTACTTCTGCTCATCTAAGCCAGAGATTTGCTTCCATTATAGATGCAAGATTATCTAGGCTTGGATATGCGAAGCCCTGGTCTTTGATTAACGGTAGTTTGAAAAATCGCTAGCCACCAGATTCCTTGTTGAAAGTGTATGCTCATCTTTCTCTTTTTTTATTGCTTATAAACATGAAAGAAATCACACGAGAGAGTACTTAGATAGCATAAGAAAGAGTACGGACCTCTCTCCCGCACCTAAGGAACACGATTGTCTATACTTTCCTTAATCTCTTTACGAAGATTCGTCAGAGATCTACGCTGACAGGACGAATATGAATAAACGAGTTGTTTTGTGCGAGATATGATGAACGAGAAAGAGATGAAGAACAAAAAAGGATCGTATGAGATGGAAGAGACCTCGAAACATCACCAAAGATGCGTAGGGTGAGGGATGAAGAGAAGAGACGAGTAGATTTTGTGTGTATATAGATATAGACTGTTTTGTTTCTCTTAGTGATACCTGAGTGTTGGCTATGTTTTTTTTTGAGGTAAATTTTTTTTCCGCTTTGTCTGCGGATATAATCTTGATTAGATAGCTATAACTCAGATATCGCTCCACTTCACGAACCTTGTGAGATAATAGATATTGCAGAAAATTACTATTACGGAGATATTTCTGCTCTTTTGTGTGTCCGCTCAATATATCAGTGAATCTGAATAACAGTCTGATCATACTTCGCTTCTCTTGGAGACTTGGTAAGTTGTGATCGATCGATTAATAGATCTCCTGTATGTCTCCCAAGGCTCACAAAGAGGAGACTCACTGATAAATAACTTGTGAACTTTAGCTGTCCAGTTCATTAGGCACCTCTTTCTCTTTAGCTCAGGCGTGACGTTATATAGTATATACTATACGATATATATATATTATATATATATATGATATATGTTAGGTGTTTTATCCCTTTTTCTATATATAGGATTAGCTATTGCTCAGCTCAGTGCAAGTATTGCCTACAGGTGGAAAATTACACTATATATTATACGATACCATACCATCATTTTACAAACGCCTATTAAGCTTATTAGTATCTAATTAAAGGTATAATCAGGTGCTGGGGTATGGTCCCAGAAATACTATTACATATGTAATTATAATAGGGTATATTAATAGGTAAGATATGTGTCGTTTATTAAACTTACAGTACTTATATATGCATTATAATTCGCTGCGAGCGTAACTTTCCTTCTTTCTCACCACCTTACTGTTCTGTTGAGATATTCTTACTTATAACCAACTTTATAAAATCCTTTTGTGTACCTTACTGAGTTTCACAATTTCACCTCACAATTTAATAGACTCTTATTAATACTTGCCTTATTATATACTACTACCATGAGAGTATCTATATCAATATATCATATATATATATATCATAATATATATATTATATATATATATATATTATTTTAATTATAAGTATTAATATATTAATAATATATACTATATAATACTGAAGCCGGCCTTGTAAAAACGCTGTAGCTTTTATCTTTTTGCAAATTAATATAAAAAAAACATAGCTTTGGTTGGTATGGGTTCATCAAGATGGTTCGTAAAAAACTGCTAAATGTGAAAGAACTATATTATATAAAAAGAGGAGATGGAATACAGCAGGTAAAAACATAGATATACTCAGAAAGATGACCCTACATAGTAATGATAGATGAATCGTTTTGGAATGAATAACTCCGTCATATGGTAAGCCAGTAGCTATATATAGTGAATATACAGACTTAAGTTGTAGTATATCTAGTGTATAGGAATCCTATCTCATAGAGAGGAGAATAGTATGTCCCATTATTTCTATCTCCATTGTGATTACCGCCAACAGAAAGGTCAAGGGATATATTAAAAATAGTTATGCAAGAGTAGGGGATATATAGGTTTATTTAGATTTTATTAGCCTATAGTATCCTCAAGTCTTACTAACCTATAATATAGGGTATTCGACCTCGAGATAATATATATAATTAACCCACAAATATCTTACTGAATAGTAACCATATAAGTACCCACCATGCTAAGTGAACGGACTTAAGATCTTATACCTTTTCAAAATTGGATCTATAACTGTTTACGGATCTATAATATGACGAACAAACAATAGAATCGACCAACAAACGATAATACTCTTCGAATTTGTTCAGTAGACTACACGACTAAAATAGAACCTACTTCTATCTTTTTCCATTTTTAGGATTAAATATTATAGTCAAAGCGTTTGAGGCAGGGATGAGAAGGCAGATCACATAGGCCTTAGTTTCAACTTTGGTTGCAACTCCTAGCACAGGCAATGCGCCCCATCCCAAGCGTTCCTCAACATTTACATTAATGCTCATCCCATTTTTCTAGTCAGATATCATCAAGATAGTTATTTGTGTCTATCAGATAGGCTGAGAGATTATTAATCCCTGTCTACTAGAGATGAATAGACGAAAGTTTGGTAGATGTTTTTGACGAGCGGAGATGTTCGAACTGAAGTAGGACTTTATATAAATAAGAGTTGAATTTCAAAGTACACGTTTTCACATGATAGCTTGACGACATTGTAGAATATTTAACCTTTCACAGAATTTTGTCGGATTAAATAGTCAACTAATCGATGATGCTCTACTCCTAGTTTCAAAAAAATGTGTAGATTGAAATGATTGGAAAGTATGTAGAGTTAGAGTCATCAAGTAATAAGATAAATGATACTAAGAGTTGAAAAAGTTCACCTAAGGAAGATTGATTATGAATATAATGATAGTAGATAATTTATTAAAGTTGGTATATAGATATAAGAAACTCAGAAACCTTCTAGCGATATAACACCACAATTATAACAGTGAGATGGTTGAGTAAGAAAAGAGCGAGTAATAGAAACAAGTATGAAATAGGTTAGGTTAGAAGTAGTGAAGTGAATGTCCTATACACGGTAGTCAAAAGCTATGTCTTTTAATATCATGTCAAAGCGCCTACACACCAAAGACTCTACCATTAGTCCCTAAGTGGCAGAGTAGAACAATAAATCATTGAGGTTAAGGATAAAGGATTGTCACCACCCAGTTGACCTCATAAATACGGTCGAGAAGCCATCAAGTAATTCTAAAAAGAAGGGTAATAAATTGAGTAATAACATAATAATGAATAATAAAAAAATGACATGAGTTGAGTATATAGCTTCAATATAGCTAATTTTCTATATATGACTAAGAAGCATTTAAGTGTACTATCAAAGTCATAATATATTTATTTATTTAGGAACGATATTGTTAATAAAAGTGATATCAGTGTGGCTATTCGCACATATAGATTACGGTGAGATCGTGAATATTATAGAAATAAGCAGCACGTTAGTCCAAGCATTGAGGGAAAAGTATATGATAATAAGTATTAAGGTAAATCTTTAGAAATAACCATACTTCCCTATCTAAAATAAGTTGACTGATCGCCCTAGTCCGGGTTACTAGGCCTATCCTATACGTTCAAGTTCTCAGATATCAAATGCAGTTCCAGATAATGTGTAAATCACAATGAAATCATAGACTGAACACCTTTTTAGGAGAAGGGTGAGTAAAAGGATGGATATGCTACAGAAACCGTGTCCTAGGCGCTGAGTTATATAGAAGAAAAGGGAGACAAGAACATTAATTAGCCGTTTCTAGAAGAAGTATTATGAGATGCAAGAATCCATCAATAGCGATATAAAAGTATAGTATGGACAGATTCTCAGAAGTATTAAAGGAGATAAACTATTTATTGTGGGCAATAAGGCTCAAATTTTTATAGAAAGAGAACCAAATGAAATCACCGCACTTTCCTTTTTTGTATATATAAGTCAACGCTTCTGCCCGTATCGTATAATATCCCTGCAATTAGATAACGAGCTGAATATAAATATTAGCAAGTGATTTAGTATAGAGAACTGAGTGCTTTTCCATTCTGGCTATGCACTAGTCTTACTTAATCCATGAATGGAACGTAAACAATAATCGGCCTCGATTCCTATAATGAGATTTTGAGAAGGAAAAAATTAGATTAAAGATATGGAATAAACTACTGACTCATTCTCTACTCAGGCATACGGAACCCTACTATTATAATTTTCAGTACAGTCCTTCCAGATGTCAATAACAGTGTTCTATTTACCCAACTTAGTCATAAGAAACATTTAGCACTCCAATGTAGCCTCTACTAATTAGCCTCGTAATTAATGGTATATGACAGAAAATACGCTTATTTAAGGGTATGGTAAATAGTCGATTTCTTGTGTTAAGATAATAAGTTAATATGTCATTAATTAGTACCCTATATACAACATTGTATATTATGTTATGAGTTCTTACGGATTAAGCAGGGAATATGTATATGGTATTAAAATATAGTAATATTAATAACGGAGAAGTTAGTGTAATTGGTGAATATTGAAAAGTCAAGTCATTCAGAATGTGGTTTTGAGTGCATAATTGGCAGGAGTGTGTAGGTTCATTAATTAAACTGTTCCTCTCTCCAGTTTCGATTGTAGATACTGAACATTCTATGATCCTCTCTTTCCCTAACATACATCATGTATGAGAGGAAAGCCCTAACTCATATCATTAGTATGGTAAGTTTCAGCTGATAGTCTCACTTAGTAGAGTCATTCGCATTTGGTATGAGACAGAGTAATAAGTAACAGTCTATAGTGTAAGAGTATGATATGATTATTCAAAAATCAATGTTTTATTCCATTTAGTAGAGAGTCCGTGCAGAAGGCACTAAGATAATAATAATAATTAATAATTAAATAATATAATAATTATATAACATAATAATAAATAATATAATAATATATAATATAAATAATAATAATAATAATAATAATAATTTAAATAATATAATTTAATATAATTAATAATATAATTATTTAAATAATATAATATTAATAATTACATAATAATGATTAATAATAATAATTAATATTAATAATATTAAATATATAAATTAATAATAATTAATATATATAATTAATTTAATTAATAATATATCAATAATAGTATTAATAATTAAAATAAATTAATAATAAATAAAATAATATAAATAAATAATTAAATAAATAATTATATAATAATAATTCATATATAACTATATATATTAATTCTTTAAAGGCGTAACTCCCTGATTTCATGTTGTTAATATAAAATGATATAAATTTAAAAAATCAAATATAATATTTATTAATAACTAATTAATAAATTAATAAGTTAGTTAAATGTGTAGGTAATTGAACACCGCTAACGGAAAGCGGAACTAGCTCTAGTTATACCAGAGCTAAGATGCCACAATCTCAAGTAATCAGGTATATGTTTAGAAGAACGTGGATAGGTGAACGATGAAGAGAATCCTAATGAGAGTAGAATAGAATCAAGATAGACCCGATGGGAATCTGATGATAATCATGTTATATAATAATTTATTAACTAATTCTCTAATTTTTGTAATGCTTAATTTTTTAAGATGTTATATTTTAATAAAGAATAATATATATAATATATGTAATCCTAAATTTTAAGGGTGTGGATCGGGTCGAATATCCTTAATTATTTAATATAATAATATATATATAATATTATAATCTTATATAATAATATTTAATCATTTAATAATTAAATATTACCTATATATATAAATAATATTCTTAATATATATTTAACTATTATATATATTATTATTAATAATAATAATATAAATAATGTTCTGTATATAATTAATATATTTATAATAATATATATATTTACATTCTATATATAATTAATATCTATATATATAATTTATATAATAATATTATAATTAATTTAATAATATTACATAATATATATATATATAATTATATATATTATAATTAATAATAAATTATTAATTAATATATATATAATTAATATAGATAAGAATTTCATAATAATTTAATAATATATTAATTAATATAATTAATAT
The DNA here is from genome assembly GCA_015478945.1 of Trachelipus rathkii. Taxonomy (NCBI): domain Eukaryota; kingdom Metazoa; phylum Arthropoda; class Malacostraca; order Isopoda; family Trachelipodidae; genus Trachelipus; species Trachelipus rathkii. Next base: position 4,010 of record JABUQX010016289.1, on the reverse strand, counting down.
AAATAATATATTATCTATATTTAATAATATAATATATATTTATCTTATATATAATAATATATATTAACTATTAAATAAATCATATTAATATTATTATTACACTTATATAACAAATATAATATTATATTAATAATAATCATATATTACTAATATAATAATATATTATATATATAATAATTATCTATATAATATAATATTATAATCTATATTTTATTAATTTTTAATAAATATTAAGATATAATAATAATATAATATTATCTTAAATATTAATATATAATATCTATATATTACTCTATTTAATAGGATACTATAATATAATAATTAATATATAATAATGTAATATATATTTTACGTAATAATAATAATAATACAAATATATATATAATAATATATATAATATAATAATATATAATTAATATACTCTATTATATATATATATATAATTAATATATTATTTAGATATAATAAATATTAATAATTATGTTATAATATTAATATAATATACATTTATCATATACATTAATAATATATATATAAATATATATAATATATTAATTATAATAATCGTATATATTATAGGGTACTGGCTTAATATGCACGGTGCACGGTCATGCTCTAGCGTTGCGTACAGGGTCGACAAATGAATTATAGAGTGTGCTGTGCTATGTATATAATATAATAATTTTGCACATGAACTTTTTGTCGTAGCGCGTGTATATCATATTAATATCGTGGTAACTCACTACCCTGTGTTATAATTGTACTTCAACTCGACTCAGGTTGAGCATTCCGACGCCGTCCCTTCTAATTAATAATATACAATAATTTTCTATAATTAATGGTTAATCACACCAATATACTTACCTTTTTACCTAGGAGCGCCTGTAATTTTTTAGTTTAATGAACAATGCGGCAACTCTTACAACCACACAGGGCATATTTGCGCGTCCCTTCAGGCACCCGAATGCTCCACGGCATGTGACCCTACATATCCTGCAACTCAGAATAGCCTCGCAGGTGATAAACTCTCGGTGCCTGTGAATCCTGTGACTTAAGTATATAACTTTCTAATTTCAGTATATAATTTTTTGTGAGACAATCAATTTGGTTGTTAATTTAAAAATTTAATGCAATATGTATTTTAAACTAATTTACAACAAATATTTTTCTAGTAACTACTCTACTTTATATTTCCTTTTTTAAGCCAAATGCTCACTTAACAGAAAATAGAATGTTATAAATTACATGCACAACGACAATTCTCCATTTCTAATTTCTTTCTGTCCAAATTTTCTGTTTTGTTCTCTTTTTCGTTATTTTTCAAGATTAATTTGACCCTATTTAATTATATAATAATCTAATTGAATAATTTTTTTTGTAATAATCGAAATCTCACATCAATTATACTATCATTCATTCATTGGGTTAGGACATTTTAACTTCATTTTGAACATCATTACAGACTTTTTAAGGACTGTCTCACCACTCATTTTTAGTGAAGCATTTTCCCTCTCAGCTGTGGTTCATCGTGTTCAAGAAGACCTCTGTGTTTATAACGGCGCACATATCGCATCAAACTTGTTATCGCTAATTTTAACTAATTGCACTGTTGTTGTCCTTTGAGTTCCTCACTGCTCTCCTGACTATATTTGTATATATTTTCATATTATTACACTATTTCATAGAATAAAATTTACTGACTTATCACCTAATACTAAGTAATGTTTCTTCAGTTACGATAATTTTACTAAGTATATAATCTTAATATATGAACTGAATAACTTAATAATAAGTAAGTTAGGTAAATATAATGAAATTGTCTAATGTACTATTCAATTTTTCATCAACATGATCAACAGTAGAAGTGTAACATCACTTAAGTATCGTAATTACCAACTAATTACACCTCAAATAACTTAATTAATAATCAATATAAGCTGCTGCTAGAATTATACTATAATTATACTAATCATATATTATAATTATAATCCATATATTCATTCTATAATTCTACAATTTTAATTCAATCATATTAATCATACTTAAATATATAATATCATCATTACTAATATACTACATATAAATAAATATAAATATTACTCAATTATTTAATTTAATTAATTAAAAACTACATCATTGTTTCAGTTAATATTACTTCAATTGTATCTTTATTCTCAATGACACAAGTTTTGCTGCTTACACACATATTTCTTATTAAGACTCACACACAGTAATTTTCATTCCACATCCACACAATTCAATTAACATACTCAAGCAAATATTAATGTTCAATCTTTCACAAGTTCATACATTGCAGTCAAGTTCGTGTTTATATTTGACACAAGTAACTAAGTGAAATGATGAGCTAATTAGCTTACGATCTGACATCTTTCAAAAATTGTCTTTCAAATCCAATGAATCATTTTGGAACTTCTTTGTAAACGGCAATATAATATCCTACTTTAGAACACAATGTACAATCTCGATTTTCTAATTCTTGCTTTGCGAATTACCAAATCAAATATTCTTGTCCAATGCAAATCGCACTTGTTCCTTTCCTTATGTTATGAAATCTGAGCTTTATCTCTATACTGAATATTACAACGAATACTTAAGAAATTAAAGCATTGTCAGCTTTAATAAACGATTCCTTAATCAATATATACATGAACTATCTAGTTAATTACCTGTCCTCAAAATGCTTTGATTTTGTTGCTTAATAGTGAAATATACCCTATATGTAACACCTTATTCATAACTCCCAATAAATAAGTAATTAGGTTATGTTTATTATATACTTTATATAATCGTGTGCCGTTCTATCAGGTAAGATATAGTATCCTCCCATGTCCCTGAATCACCGCTAACTTTCCTATCAACGTTTTCGCATCTAAGATATATTATATTATTAATTAAATACTAAATAATTAAAATTACTTAATTTATAGAAAGTGTATTAATTTCCTTATTTAAGTTAAAATTTATATGTAATATAACAATGGTATTGATTTGGTACTGGATAAATTATATAATTAATTATATCTTGAATAATATGTAATAGTATTGAGGTATTAAGTATAATTATAATATTAATAATATATAATTCTATATAATATTTATATATATTTTTAATACTTATTTAGTATAATAAATATAACTAAAAACTATTATAAATATAATTATAATATAATTAAATTTTGTATTATTAATTTTTATGTTATTAACGTTTGATCTATTAATATTTATTTATTAATTAATTGTATATATTATTATTTATAATATAGTATAATGAGATAATAACACATTAATTATGAAAATTAATAGGTGTCAGCCAATGACATTTTGTTTAATTAATTATTTTTCCTTAGGTGGATTCAAAAACTACCCTAAATGGAAGCTGTGACTTGCCAAAACCACATAAAACACAGTTTCATAGATTTGTTACTCTTCATAGGAATCCTGACCAAGGATTGGGGATGTCTATCACTGTAAGAGTTTTACCTGCCTTCTAATACTTTTTGTTATAAGTGATATAGTAAAATAAATTATCTCCAGTCAGGTAATATTATTAGGATACATGGACAAAACAATGACAGTAGTTTATATAAATTGTGAATTTTTTAAGTTACTGAGAATAATTTTGAATAAATTGTTTCTTTGATATACCTAATTCTTTTGGGTATCCATTAAACAGTACATTAATTGCATTTCTTCTTTTTTTAAAGGGAGGTCGTGAACATGGTGTACCGATTCTTGTTTCGGTTCTTCAGAGCCACTTACCTGCAGGGGCATGCCAGCAACTTTATGTTGGCGATGCTATACTTTCTGTAAACGGAAGAAGCTTGAAAGATGTAAACATCAATAGCATATTTTTTAATTAAGTATAAAATGTAAAAATTTAATACTGTAAATATAAAACAATTGAACTGTTCTTGTTAATTTATATCAAATAGTTTAAAATTGTTAAAAAATTTGCTCAATTATAATTAGTTATAGTTGAACGGTCTTTT